>CAEGAE010093687.1:0-27030 GCA_903067095.1 Girardinus metallicus | reverse complement strand
TTTTTGTATAACTTTTCTTCAAGTTAACAAAGTGAGCTATTATTGTTACAGGTTAATTTTCTAAACTACAGAAAAGTGACTGTTAGAGAAGCTCAAATGTGAAAAATTGGACTGATGTTGATATGCGATAGTAACACTGCTGTTATGTTAGATTTACCAATGTTTTATTTAATCTTTTTTTATCCAATTACCCGATTAATCGTAAGAATAATCGATAGGTTACTCGATTACTAAAATATTCGTTTACAACAGTCCTACTTCAAATCTTAAATTGTTAAAATGCATCCTATGTCAGATTTTCTTTGCAACTGCTATATTGCAAACTTAAAAAAATTTGGTGAAAGCTGCGATTTCATATATTGTACAGATGTAATTCAAAAGTAGCAAACCGTAAACAAATCAATAAAAGTACAATTTTAGTGGTTAGGATGCAGATATCTATTGCAAGCATCGTCTTAGTTTGCAGTGTCACATAACATGGACACCATTTTCTCTGTGACCTCCCCTAAAAGCATCAGCAAGTAAAGCTCTTGGATGATACGACACAATAATCAATAGTTCTCAACCAACATCAGGCGTGTCTCCTAATTGGTGTTACCTGTTCCTGCTGACCCAAACACCAGGGGACAGGAGCTGTGGTGAAAAGCTGGGGGATTAGACTCATCCTACACTTTGAGCTCAGTGCTTCTACTTCAACACACAGCAGGTTCCCAGGAAACACCATCAAGTCAACACTCACAATCCACATGCAAGTGCCTACCCTGCACTTTTCAACCCTCCTATCCCATTTAGATTGCTTTAGGAAAAAAAATAAGATTTGATTCCCCCGAGGAGAGCCAGACAAGGCTATGGATTATTTTTTGATTGGACCCTATTTTGTTCCACCCCTGGTAGCAGCGCTTCTATACAAGCTCTATTAGGGAACAGCAGAGAGAGAGGAGGATTCTGATGAATGCAGGCTCTTTGTACACCCTACAGAGAAAATGATCCGATGACAAAAAAATGTGAATAGGTGGGTGGAAATCATTGTGACGTTTCACGCAACAACCAAGTCATGCATTTCCCCACAGACTGAGGCAGCAGCTGCCTGCCAGCTGTGCTGCTGGTAAAAACAAATGCAACCCTTTTGCTGAGGCAGCCAGACAGATATCTCATACCTCTTCCAACAGCATGGACCACCGAGGGTCCAAATCCTCGGATCTGGAAGCCCAGACCGTCTGCGGAGTCTGGGATCTTTATCGTCCTACAGAAAGGAGAGAGACACAACCAAAACTGAGATGTGCAGTCGCAAAGACGATTTTCACAGTTCAGTGCACACACGGATCTGCCTTACTCTCTTGGCTTGGTGCTGACCAGCACACGAAGGGGTCCCTTGCTGTTGAAACACTGCCCGAGGAGAACTTCCACTTCAGAGTATGGCCTCAGGAACACCAGGTCTCCATTGATGGCAAACAATTTCTTCCCAACTTCCAGGCCAGCCATCTAAAAATAGAATACAATACAAAAGACACAAGACGAAAGATATTTAAAGCTTTAGGTTTTATGATTGTGTCGAACAGAACTGGAAAGAGTGTCTGTCTGAAATGTAAAAATACCACTATAATCCATTTATCTTTGTCATCCAGTATGCTGCTGGATTCTCCTATGAGGTTTTAATGCCCAAGACTGAAGACTTAAAATATGCACGCACAGTTCTGCAAAACAGCTAAACCTTCAAGGATATCTCAGTGTTATTTTTAGGAGTGGTCAAATAGCAAGGAGGCCTTACAAGTCAAAAGATGGAACTGAACAGATTTTCCCAAATACCTGTTCAATTTTTAAAAACAGACAAGACAGCTACCCCAATGATGTAGTGTGCAGAGTTTCATTTTAATTATACTTGAAAATGTTATACAGTTTAACTTATAGCTCATGGCTGTCACTAGAATAAAAAGGTCCTGGTACGCAGAACAGCAGCAAGAGCTCAGAAAAGATTACATGCAATCATTATGGGAATTAAGGTTAGTAATTATAGACCTTTATTTAGTTATTTCTGCAACACATTCTTATTTTTCAGCCAGGGACCTTTAAAAACTTTATCTCACTTTAAATACAAGAACTGTGTTCTTGGACCACACATTTTTTAGTAGCTTCAGGCATATTCCCAGTGGAGTAATAATTGTTGGGAGGTAATCTAAATTGTTTGGTCTCCTGCCACTGAATCAGTGTTTAAGCATCGTTTATAAACATTCCATAAGGTTGAGGTGGTGGAAAGGTTATAAGCTTAAAATTAGCTTGTTTTATCCATTCCCTCACTAGTTTTGATGTGTGTTTGGTATCACTGACCAGCTAGAACACCCAGTTTTGACTAAGTATTGACTCTCAGGCTGTTGATTTGTTGGCAGTAGTTATGTTTACACACTACATGCAATGTGCTAGTAAATGTGGCCTCACAGCATGATGCCTCTATCACCATGTTCACAGATGATAGTTGAGCCCCTTTTATTTGGACAGCTGCAAATTTCAATAAAAATTGAAATTTGCAATTGAAAGTGTTTTCTTAAAACAAACAAAATGAAAGCCAATTTAATAGCACTTCTACCTCCAGTTCTTTATAATTTATGGCCTAATTCTTAAATCAAATTTGTGTAATAATTTTAATTTGTATCACAACTACGTGCTACAAAACAGTACAGAGAAACAGTGGCGATTTAACCCAGGCGTGCAGGTTTTCTCCTTCTGTGTCTGTTTCATTTCCCTCTTATGTTTATGCCTGTCCAGCCAAGCATGCAAGTTTCTGGAAATGCATCACAGTAGAAGTGAGCAAAGTGTTACACTGAATAAAACACATTCTTTACTTAAGAAGTGATCTGTTTTATGTAAGACAAAGAGATCTGCTTGTTGCTACATTTTCAGCTCCAGCTTCTTTTTTTTTTTTCCATTTCTCTTATTTGTGGTTTTCACTCAGCTGTTTCCTTCAACAAACATTCAATGAAAAGTGAATCTTGAAAAATGAGGAGATTTTATCTGGGAAGCAAAATCTTTTTTTGAAAAGTGAACCTCTTTGACTCCAGCCAACCGCAGACCCGATGTGGAATCTTTTGGACAAAGCTCTGTATCTGATGCCCCAGTTATCCCGCCTGCCTTTTGTTCCTCTGTGTGGTGGTGTCTTTGTTTCAGTCACTGAAATTCACTCTACAGAGACTTCTTTATCCAACGTTACCTCCTCCACCGGCACTAAACATTGACCTCTCAGTCCAGTTGCTAACTCAGCTGGCTGCACTCCATGTGTTTTCCGGCAAAAAGGAACTGCATGCACAACCTCCATTGTCCCAAAAACTCTCTTACATTGCTCCAGCTACAGATCCTGGCCTCACCCAAGCTTTGCAGGTTCAAACGCTGCAGTACGTGATACAGGAATCTGACTAAATAACAACAACCAGACTCCCCAGCTATTCTGTCAGGCACAAAATGTTTACAAGGCGTGGGTGTGTGTGGAGTGCCGTCTGTTTTGTCTCGTCTACACGCCTCACCTCAGCTGCAGAGCCCTTCTCCACACATTTAATGATGGGGACTCGGTTTCTTTCTTCCAGGGTAAAGCCGTAGCTTCCATCACTTGGCCTTATCTGGAAAAAACAACATGTTGTGTATGAGCAAAAGTCCAAGCCATTGGAGCAAAACACTTTCACAGAGCACAGGCATCCATACACACACACCAGAAGGAGAGGATACTGCTCCAGACAGATAGCAGATTTTATAGTACTTTGCTCATTCTTCTGAAAGGAATGCTAGTCTTGCTTACTGGAGTATAAAAATGTTTTTTGCAGAGTTTTTTTTTTTTTTCCCCTCCTTGCCACAGCTGTGCCCTCCATAATAAATCACTGGGCCTAAGACCATGGTGTGGGCAAACTGTAGCAAGTCTTAGCATACGATACAATAGGAAGTTTAATCGAGAAGGACTCACCAAGAGAGACTTTGCAATGACATTTTCAACTATTTTCAGATCGTGCTTCAAGGGTTTGTGTTTGGTGTTGGATCCCTCCATTTCCTCATCAGCAAAGAAACGGAACAGCAAAGGTTCATCCTTAAATTCGCTCTTCTCCAACACTGAGAAAGATGCGACAGTGGTATCAATTAATATCAGAACTTAAAACAAACATGGAACTATGTTAACTTAAAGAGTTGCCACGTTAATGATAGAATAAAAGGTTTTAGTAAATCTAACTAATTGGCCGACTCATAATTTTTACAAACAGGGAAAAAAAAATTAAATTCAGAGTTTCTATCAACTGTCTTTGGTCACAGCAAACAGTAGGGAAGAGAGTATGACAACCAAGTAGGTAAATACAGTAGGTAAGTAGGTAACCCCATAACTGTCGCTCTCAAAATGATTACATGTCAGACAAAGGGTTCATGAGGACACAAGTATTATCATGGCAGATAAAGAGTTAAATAAGGAGGCAAATATGTATACATAAGAAAATAAGTTAGGTTAGTTAAGTAAGAAAGTAAGCAAATGAGTAATCAAACCGATAGGTAGATTTTGTAAGTAATTACATAATGTTCTTGCACAAAAAAAAGGTTGTGTTTTTATGAAATATAAAATTATAAATGTCAAATCAATCTTTACTACAAGAGTGTTGTGTGCTTAATTGTAACACAGAAACATTATAAAAGAAAAATGCAACAAATAGAGGTGAAAAATCCTCTTCTGCACTATTAAATATTTTACAAAATATTCACCGGTTTCTTGTATTTATTGAAGATTATATAAATTTTAATTTAAATAAAAATTATAATAGTTATTACAATGTGCACAGGGCATTACAAGCAAGAAAAGGAAGAACGGCTCTCACTAACTAAGACTTAGTCCTGTTATTCAGGGTAAAGAGCCATTCAAAGGAATCGGATTGACAAACCGTCAAAAGAGCAAATCCATAGTTTATATTGGCCTATATTCTATATCTGCCGTAGCCATATTGGATACGATGCTAGACTTTGCTCGGTGAGCTCCAACTTTTCCTGTTAGCATGACAGCAGCTCATGCTAACAGTCTCAAATACAACTTCTTCAAGTGCTGCAAAACCAAATTTCAAACCATAGGGAGCACAGCAAGGGAATCCCTGCTTAGTCACATACATATCACTGTTCAAGCTCCGCAAAAGCATCTACGAGAACTGCAGCTCTTAAAAAAAGCAGAGCCCAATAGGGAAAAAGAGTTTCCTTCTGACATTCCTTCACTCATTTCCTTTCAAAATCAGATATACGGCCAGTAGTTTTAATAGCTACGTCGTCAGGCCAAATAACTTACAGGCACGAATAGTGAAATTATCCTGAAGGCAGAGGAAGTAAAAAAGGGTTTGATGGCCAGGGTTGTTATGTTCTTTAGATGTGCTGGTAATTTGTACTGTGTGGCTTGAACTGTGGGCATTTGGAGAAGGTTACATCACAGGGTTGCAGGAAGGCTCCGTGTGATTCATACTGCATCCGCGATGATGTAAACCTTGGCGTACAGGAAGTTTGGGCTTGAAAACAAACCTGAGTCTCATAAACAAAGTGTAGCCATAGTGACTGTCCATTTTACATGTAAAAGTTCTCAGAGCTAGATTGAACTGTGCACGACCTCAGAACTTGGGCTATATGCATGTATGCATGCATGATGGTATCCATGAACAGTCGCACAAATGCAAATTCATTCACTGGATTGGAAAAAGATTCTATTTCTGTACTGGGTCAAAGGGATTAAATGGAAAGAGGACAAGAATGGTTGTGTTCTTAGGCAGGATGCTAAATGCCAGGCGCCCTGTGAGTAGTTTCTCTGAATTTAACATTTAGCTTCCACTGAGTCTATGGAGAGGTTTGACTGAACGGGACAGACTGCTGTACCGTGATGCATGAAGCCGTTGTCGCACAGCTCTACCCCCAAGATCAGCGCTTCC
This sequence comes from Girardinus metallicus, assembly GCA_903067095.1. Lineage (NCBI taxonomy): Eukaryota > Metazoa > Chordata > Actinopteri > Cyprinodontiformes > Poeciliidae > Girardinus > Girardinus metallicus. Next base: position 21,112 of record CAEGAE010093687.1, on the reverse strand, counting down.
TCTCTTGTTCTGCAGTCCCCCTGCACCAACAGACAAAAAAAATAATTAGCATAGTTGAGAAACGGAACACTGGCTAGAAAAACAAGTAACAGATGAAACAAGTAGAGCACAAGAAAAAATGAAGAAGGGTGTCTGCTTTTTCGGGAATAGTTGAAATGGCACACTAACACTCCTGCTTTGTTCCTCCATCCAAATACCCCAAGGCCAGCAGAGCCACTCAGCACTCTACCTTCATCACATCCAAAGTCATGTCTAGATAGAGCAGTGTGACAGTTCTGGAAGTCCCACTGCAGGAAGTGTGAGCGACTCGACTGGCCCAGGTCACACAAAATCCATAATCAGAAACAGGATTGCAGTGGAAGGCAGATGAAATCATTGCGATATCTGCATTTGATTCTGCTGAGGTTACTGTGTTCGTTTCATGTCTTTGTTGTAATCCTGTACAAAAGCTATCAATCTGTCATGCTGAGCACTTCCTGTCAGGGTCAATAAAGCTTAGCCGTACAATCAATTCTGCTTTTCTTCTTTCGTTTCCTCTTGGCTCCGCTGAGAGCCTCAAATTTCATGACTTCTCCCATCTTTGCAGCACATTTGTAGTGAGCAACCTGTCATGATAAAGGCTACTTCCATTTTTGTTTCTTGTTTTTTTTTTGGTTTTGTTTTTTGGCCCTCGTTTGAACAAATCTGCTTCCAATCAACTCAGAAGATGCAGAAAGTATAATTAAAAACAACACGCTCTTAATTAATATTTGGCAATTAGCATCAAGATCACAATGGCAAATTTTGACCCATAAAAAAATAAACTTAGCTTGTGTAGCTTTTAACACAATTTTGAAATTATAGATGAGGCAAATAACCATCATAACATACTCATTGCACAAATAAACACACTTACCAAACTTACAACTTATTGAAGAATCCTAAAACTAAATCCAGTGCTACCAATGGAAGTGTGTAGAAAACGGACACCACGTGTGTGTAATTTAATCCCTGTTTAAATGCAGCTGTTCTGTGAAGGCCTCAGAGGTTTGGTAGAGAACATTAGTGATGAAACAGCATCATGAACACCAAGCAACGCCGTCGACAGGACAGAGGTTGTGAAGAAGTTTACCCTAACCTGGCTGCATAAACTTGATAAAATACATTAAAGTTTGTAGTATAATGTAACAAAATGTGAAAAAGCTTAAGGTTTATGAATCCCTTTGATTACCTCTGTAGCTTACCTGTACAATAAGCCAGTCTATGAGCTTGTTAGCCATGACCACCGACTTGTAGGTCCGTAAATGGTAGTCCTTATCCCTGGATAACAACAAAAGCAGACGTTTCCAAAGGCAGCATTATAAAGAGATTCTCAGGATATTTATTGTAACCATTTGCTTGACTTCAATGATCTGAAACAGAGAACGTGCAGAGGAGTAATTGGCTGGTCTATTTAAACACAATGCCAAAAGGCGAACTAATAATTCCTGCTGTCAGCAAGGTGCGGCTACTTCTTAAGCACTTGCAGTTGTGTCATTTATCTAAGTGAGTTCTTAGGGGTTGTTGACAGCAAAACAGCATTCCTTGGTTAGAAGCTGGCACGTTGTTGCTGTTGTTGACTTGATGCACTGGGCTGCACTCTGCCAGACCCCAAGAATGCCGTTTGAAACGTAGCCGTGACTTTCCCATGAATGCTGCGGCGTCCCAGGGGGACACGCAATATCAGGACAGAGCGGCAGGGCCGGGAAAGTCCTGAACTGCTGTGACTTAACGCTACTCTACCGCCTCCACCACACGCAAACCATCACCCCGACACACTCACACAACCACACACGGATAAGTTTCAATCTCTCATTGTACAGACAAGGCTTGCGGGGTCAAGTTAAAGTCCAATCTCAGCTGGTACTGATCAGATTGCGAGGAGGGGCAGGGTGCGAGAGGTGCCACCCTCACCCCCCAACAGTAAAACGTTCTGTTATGTAAGCATATCTGGCAGCATGTGCTTGACTCCAACAAGCTGAAATGTCAATGCAAAATAGTCCGTTTTCACCAGAAAAACATGTTTTTGCATTTTTCTTGAAAGGGAACCAAAACTAGAAGACTAGGATCTACAGTGAATGGGGGCAAACACAGGAATGTCAGAGTAAAAAGAGGGTGCCCAGCAGGTAGCCATGAGTCTGGGTCAAGGAAACAGCAGTTTAAGGAGTTAAAGAGGTAAAGGTCAAAGATGGCCTTCACTTGCTGTCTGAAGACGGGGAAACTTTGTTTTGACGTTTTGTGAGTGGAAATGTATGTAGCTGTCTTTTCAAAACAAGCTTTAAAATAAATCATACTAAGAAGCTAAAAGTTCAAGCTTTCATCAACTGCTTAGCCCTGATAAATTACTGGAGTATAATACACCAGATAATTTTTTATTCTGAAACTCATACATATGTAATTACTAAGCTTCTGGGTGATTCATCAGCACAAAGAGAAACTCCAACATAATTGTTTGGACACTATCTAAAGATAAGTTGTGATTTTTGACCCATTTGTCTAAGTATAACCCACCACAATCTATAGATTAAAGAGCTCATCATCTCTAATCATCTCTTTGTGTTTTTTAACCGTTTACGCTTTTTAGATCTAGAGAGGACATTTAAAACAGCTGATAAGTTGAGAGGAGAAAGGACAAAGCAGAGCTGTAAGGGAGGAAAACGGGAGCTGCACATGTAGGGAGCTGCTGAGTAGTTTATCCCCTCTTCGGTTTTGACTCGTCTCTCTTGCTCTGCCAGGAAATTCCATGTAATTAAGCAGAGGCTGGATTGTCCAATTAAGCTCTGGTGTTCTCAGGCCCTATGATGTATTGTGCTGAGCTTTGAGAGAGAGCAGTCAGATCATCTGGCTAGCAACACAAACACCTCAAATGCCCCGAGGAGAGATATTACGCCAAGAAATCTGGCACGCAAACGTCAGGTTCTTAAGCGTTCGGGTCAGAAAGAATTGTGCAGAGGCTTCGAGCACGCATGTGGAATAAACACACCCACCCTCTGGCTGTGGTGCAGTTTTACAGCCATGAAATGAAAGCTTTTCTTCAGGCCCCATTAAAATCTAGCATAAACAATGAACCAGGCTGTAGTTGGTGAGCAGAGGTCTTGAGAAATGGCCTCACGTTGTATTGTGGTTAAGTTACTTTATTGGATATTTCTGCTTCAGTGAGGGTTCATTAATATATTTCCAAACGTTTCTTAATTGTCCAAACAAAAAGTTGAAAAACATGCAATACTATCTGTATTCTTGTATGTTTGTCTTATGCTTTATGTTAAAACTGGTGATTAGTGTTTTATTAATACAGACATTTTTAAGCACATTTATACATGATAACTACTGGGACTTCAAGACGGGAAAAACCCATTGCTGCCATTACATTGTAGTTACGTATTCATTAACAATATAGTGAAATATTTCAAAGCTTTTATTTCTTGTGATTTTGACACTGTTTTCTTACGTATAATGAAAATCCAAAAAGCAATGTTTCAGAAAATCCTGATATTGTGAAAAAGTTAATTACTGAAAACACAGGGTGTCACTCCCTAATTAAGGTTTACACATGCAATGCACGCCTATATGATCTCTCAGTCGGGGTCAGTTGGTTACACCATCACTGGGGAAACTGCTGACTAGGCAGATGTCCAGAAGATAGTCAGTGATACTCTTCACAAGAAGAGTAAACTACAAAAGCCGATTGCTAAAAAAGTTGGCTTTTTACAGAATGGTGTATCCAAGCAGATTCATAGAAGACTGAGTGGAAGGAAAACATGTGGTAGAAAAAGGTGCACCAACATCAGTGATAACAGTTTGAAGTTTCCACAATCAGTGATGATATGGGGAGACATGTGATCTGCTAGACCTATTTGAAAAAACCCTCAAATGGGTTTCTTGAAGTCCAGTTAACGCAGCCAAATACCAGGAAAATTTAAAACACTTCAAAATTCCTTCTGCTAACAGGCTGTGTAGAGATGATGTTTTCAGTTTACAGCAGGATCCGGATTGCTAAAGGCTTATTTAATGACCCTGGTATTGTTGTGCTTGATTGCGCACCAAACTGGCACGGCCTGAGTCACTCAAAGAATCTTTGGGACAAGAGGGAAATGAGACTCCAGACTCAGCAATGCAAATGACCTGAAGGCAGCAATCAAAGCAATGACCCCACAGCTGAGCCACAGGCTGATCGCCTCTATTTCATGCTACATTGGTGCAGTAATTCTTGCAAAAGGTGTTTATAGAAATTAACATATTTTTCAGAAGTTTGACATTTCTGCTTATCCTTTTTTATTTATTTAATATTCAAATTTCTTGAGAAAAATTATTTCGGATTTTAATTATGCAACAAAATCACAAGAAGCAAATCCCTGAGGCATTTCACTTGTATGTGTAATGAATCTACAAAGTTTCACTGTCTACTATGAGAGAAAAGAAACATTGAAATTTTATGGCATTTTTTAGATATAACTGCAGACTCAATCATACAAAAAGTGCAATGAAATGACACACAGGAGTCTTCACAGTTTATCAGTATATTACAAGTGAGATTACAAATCTCTCATTAATTTCTATCACTCTGTAAAGGAAGCCATATCCAATCTACAATTGCCACATCTTCCTTAGTAAGAACAGAGAAATGGACAAACATATACCTGATGACAGGGTTGAAGAGGCTGTGAAGGCGGCAGAACAGCCGGACACCCTGAGCAAAACAGAAAAGACAGGGTTTCTCAGGTCAGAGATGTTTTAGTAAAACGTGATTTAGTCTTTCACTCTGCTGCAGGACCTTTACCTTGGCTATAACGTCATGCATGTCACTCCTGGGGTGGTAGGTGCCGTCGTCAAATCGGAAGCGGTACAGCACAGGCTCGGGCTTGAACTGGTGCTTGTCTGTGACTGGAAAACAAAATCCAAATGGGAAAAGAAAAAAGAACTGACAAAATGTCAGAGAGGAAACAAGTAAGAGAGTCAAACCCTTTGGTAGTGTTTTTTCTTTTCTTTTTCTTTTTTGTCTGGCTTTAAACTCTAAACTATAAGAGGTTTAAAAACACAGTCAAGCCGAGCAGGGCCGCATAAAAGAACACGCTTCCCAGACTAGAAGACGACTCCAACCTCATGCAAAGCTGTCACAGATAACACAGCTGCTCAGAAAGGGCTGTGCTTCGCTCACTTTAGGTTGCTTTTATGTGGACCCTCCAGCAATAATAACACTTGGCTTTGTATGCTTGGCGGCGGCCGTGCAGGTTCCATTAAAGGCTCTTATGAAAAGATATTCTGAAGCTCGGGGATGTCGACTGCACAGATGGTGATTCCTCTCTGCAGAGAACGACTCTGAAACCCCATTTTATTTCTGAGTGGAAGCAAAACCGCACTACGGAGAGATTTAGTTACTCTTTGAAGGTGAAAGACACATAATGCACAATTTGCAAAGCAAAAAAACAATTTAGGGCTCACGTACTTACAAAAAGTTACAAGTGCTTATCTTAGGCATGAATGTCAAACAAATTTTTTTTATATTTTTTTAAGCCATTTTCTATATTCAGAGTGAAATGATAATAATACAGCTTGGAAATATTTGAAAAATAAGAACTGGTTGTAAAACTGACATTTGTAGGGATTTTCACAGCTCCACACAGTCAAAATTGGCTCAAATGTAAACGTTCACATATATAAATATTTTATTTGACGTTCTTTCAAAACACCACATGCCATGAAGAGGTTTCTGACATATTTATGGGTGGATAGAAAACTGGTTTCCTGAAAAGAAATCTCATGAAAGAAAACTCCATGAATTTTCAAAATTGTTGAGACTTGTGCTTGATTGGCATCATTGTCCTGTTGGAACATCCAATGGTCTATCGCCAGGGTCACTCACTTTTACAATCCAAAGAGTCACATTTACTCATGCACCTGCTACATGCCTTAAATGGAAGTTATACATAAGCATGTAAATTTCTGACGAACTGTATGTGAAAGAAAATCCATATTAAATTCTAACTTGTGCATTAAATTTTGTATTTTGGGGTGAAAAGTTACCTGTTGTATGCTCATTAGACCTTGAAAAGCAAACAGTGAAAATGCATCATCAGTGGCCCCAGATTAACATGACATTTATGTCAATGGTAATGTAAATAAGAAAATGAGGGTATGGTTGCAACTAGTGGGAATCTTTTCTTATCAGAACATTGTTTCAACAACACAAAGGAGAGGCAGTCTGCATAAAACAAAAAGTCAATTGGACTTTGAGAAGTTAGGCCTGAATCTTGAACTGCAGAGGATTCTGAAAGAGGACGAAAATAAAGGGAAGAAGAAACTAACCATGGTGGATGATGCCATTCTCCAGCAGAGCTTGACCCAAGTGAACCCCTTCCTCTGGGTTGCCCGTCTCACCAATTTCCATCAGCCAAGAAACAAACTCACTGGGGAAAACAAACAACAAAATATAGGCATAACTACACACTTGTGCACTCAAAGACCAAAGAAAGATAATACACAAAAACCCAGTGGGAAAAATAGGTGATGAAAGCGATTGGTGGAGAAAAAGCCTTTAGGATTGCAGACATCCCACCGGAATGGTTTATTTACCATCCAGGGTCAGACTTGTCTATAAAATAAACCACTGGGTCTTCCTTCTTGTGTTTTGCCTAGTTTGATTTCATTTGTTTTACGTCCACAGTGTAACACCACCGAACTTGAGAAAGAGGAAACAAACCAACTGTGCAAACCAACAACCAGCGTCTGATGCTTTGATGCTCCAAATTAGCTAACTGGGATAATTTTCCTTCATTTCAATTCTCAGTTGCTAAAACTGACTGACAGAAAGAGCGAAGAGACAAAAAGTAACTGAGCAAGCCAAACATGTAGAACTTCAAAATGCAACATTCTTCTGGATGAGTATATCCACAAACTCCTTTTTCCCCACAAAAGGAAAACAAACACAGCCAGAAGCTGCACCACTGGAATTCTCTAGAGGCGACATCCAGGCCACGACGGAACCGATCTGTAGTCGATGTTCGGCCAAAGAGAGAATTTTGCAAAGTTCCTGGGGTGACAAAAGCCTGATCTGCCCAATTCTGACATCTTACACTGTTTAAACATTGATCATGGATGTTTTCTGTGACCAAAACTAACCACACCAGCCTATGAATACACTGTCAGGAAATAGTACTTTAAGAAATTATTCTGTTATGGCATTTTTGCTACGTTTACATGCTTCAGATTATCAACCAAATTTTAATAGCATACAAAAATGCATAACTTGAATAAAAATAATATTCAGTTCCCCAATTCCTAGAAAAGTCCATCAAAACCCTGTGTGAAAAAGCATCTTCCTCCAGCATGAATGGCCTGTTTAAGATCATGTCACTTCATCTAAATTGGATTCAAGTTCAGATTTTGACTAAGTCACTCCAAAATCTTATTTTTCATTTTTAGAATCATTCAAATTTTGAATGTGCATTGAATTATATACTTCTGCTTCATAATCTGATGGAGAACCTGATGGACAGATGTTCTCCTACACGATTTACATAGAGAGCAGAGTTCAAGACTTCAATAATTAAAGAAAGCTGTTCAGTATCAAATCAGAGAAGATACCCACTATCATGCCTTCAGCTTCATGCAGTCACAAAAGAATGAATCTGAACATCTACTCTGAATGATAATTTTAGATTCCTGCTAAAGCGTCCAAATAAGTTCCAACAAACTCTCCAACTTCCTCATCAATACTTGTAATGAGAAGCTGACAGTAGCAAGTCTCATCCATTGAAAATAAAATTACACTTTTGTTTTGCTGCTTATTTCAAGCTTGAGATGCAGTGAGCGGTGTCTAACTGGACGGCAGGCATCCATTTTCTTTTATGAATTACTCTCTTGCAGAGTGCGAACCACAAATAAGATTGTGCCATTACAAGGGGAGAAGCTGAAGACCCGCCTTCAGCTTTAAATAGAAAAGTCAAAAACCAAAAGAGAATGATGTGGTGGGAGAATAAAGGCAAGGAGTTTTTATAATGGAAGGAGTGGGCAGAGCTGAAGCCATTGGCAATGTGGTTCTCATCAGTAATGTGTAATATTGTTTCTCACTCAACAATTACACCCCCATATTAACATCTCTGAAATCATCTGAGCTGTGGGAGGACAGATGGCTTAGAGATGTCTTTTTAAGCACAGCTGGTCATCCAGGTGTTTTATTATCCCACAGGGAGTTTCTCTGCGCTGCTTTCTCACAATTTGATCTCTTCAGAATCCTGGAGATGACCGCATTTGACTGGCTTTTGATCCTTTTTAATCCTTTCAGCTGACAGAATTCATTCCTTTTCTAAACCACAAGGGTTTGAGATGTTTGCAAAGACCCGAGGAGAAATCAGTACTGATTCTTCAAACCACTACACCATATAAGTTGGCCACAACTATGTCCAAATGCACTTTATTAGGTGTTTTGTTTTATCCTTCAGGCTTTTAAAAATGGGACTGCTTTTCAGTCTGACTATAAGTCAAAATAAATTGCTAAAAAAAATTTATTACATGGAAAGAGAAGAAAGTTATAGAAAATAAACACTGTGACAAACTGTTATCTTCTTTTTCTAGCCTAGTAAAAACCAGCCGCTTGTTCTACGCTTTGCTTTGTGCAGAGGGTCTGGACTCTCAGTTTTTAACTTGTGCAAAGTGTTGGAAGGCATCTATAATTTAAAATAAAAAGAAAACAAAAAATCTTAAAAAAAAAAAAAAAAAAAGCTAAACACTTTGCTTTAAAAGTTATGGTTCACTTTGCACATAACCTTATTAATTAGAAAACAGTACAATTTGGAACAAAAAATGTAAATGGCCAATGGCAATAGTGTGCATCACTTGATTTTTAAACATTTTCTGTGCCAATTGCATTTCAGATCTGATACCTCAGATCGGATCGAGGGTTTCCTCTTTTCAGCCTGGAACTTTAAAATATTAGCAAACCAAAAATTTTAAACCAAAATTGGAAAGAGCAACAATGCATAAGGGGGAATAGTCAGCTGAACCACAAAAAGTAACTCCCTCTGATTTATGACTTTCATTCATTCACCAAATCAAACCCTGGCAGCATACTAATAATCCCTAAATAAAATTCAATAGCTAAAAGGGACTGGATTTGATTTTCCCATGACTGAGACGGCAGATATACACAATTTCCCAAAAACACATGCCTTTTTTCCCCTCCCAACTGCTGCTGTCTTTAGAAGTCCTTGCCAATTTAAAACTGAAAGCTCAGGAAAGGAAGCTGATCTGTACTACAAAAGTACTCAGTATAATACCCCTCACACTGCAAAAGGTCTCCACTGATAAATATACAACCATCGAACATAATCAAGCATTATATCCTAGTCCATCTTCAGGAGTTGTTAAATAATCCAGTTGCCTTACAGTCACAGGCTTCTCACTGAGGCAACCAAAAGGAAACCACAAGATCGCTGTTTGCATCTCCTGAGAGTCATTTCCAAACCATACCACCAAGATTAGAAAAGTCAGCCTTACCTTCCCAGGAAGCACTTGGGAAAAGTGGTAAGCTTGCGTTTCCGGTCCTTAATGAGGTTCCCTTTGGTCATGAGGTGGTAGAGCTTCTCTCCTTTCTCTGAAACCATGACCCACGTGTCCTGCTCCATGCCCAGCCTCAGACCTGTGCGGAGGAGGAAGCCGTTTCAGGATGAAAGTCACAGAGATGTTTGCACACTGCTCCTGGGCTACTCATCAATTACCAGCTGGAGAAGGTTAATGCCCTCTAATTTTGCCGGGTAAGTAGCACCGTCTGCGTCAATAGTCTTTAAGCGGGTTAATGTCTCACATTACGGGACATTTATCTAGTGCAAAAATTAAAAACGCGCTAAATGGACTGAAAACATAAATTCCTGGAGTCAGATTATAGCTAATAACTCCATGTGACGCAAGGCTGGTTAACTGAAGCAGCTTTTTACTTTTCCTCCGCTCCCTTTCTTTCATGATGGCCTCCAGCCACTCCTGTTTCTCCTCCGGGGTCTTGGCCATGCAGACGAACCACTTGTTCTTGGCCGTGTTGTGGATCTTCCAGCCATTGTTAACGATATTCCCGCTGCTGTGGTAGTCAGCTGTGCAGCACAGAAGAGAGCACGCTGTCAGAAACAATCTCAAGGATAACTTTAGAAGTTTTACAAGGCCATCTAGTAGAAACAAACATTTTATGAGTTCATGTCTAAGGGGACAGTAATCAGTTTGTATTCACTTTGATTGGGATCCTAAAAAACACACTATGGGTACAAACAAAAAACGAGACACAAAAAAAATAAACTTCAACTGTGAAGTTATTAAAAAAATATTTTTTAGAACTCAAACACTATTCACATGTTAATTTCTTTTTAGTTTGAGACCTCAAATCTCTACTGACCGGCTTATTAATCATCACTGTTCTTCCTTAAAGAAATAAATAAAAAAAAAAAACACAAATTAAGAAGGACTCGTTTTTTTGTAATAATGTACTAATTTACAAGAAGATCCCCTCAGAGCTGAAGGCTAATTAAGATTCACTAATAAACTGAAATCATTTACACGGCAAAATAAAACTACTTACACCCTAAAAAATCTTTTGTTTGCCTATATTGTCATCTTGAAATGATCCAGATCATTAAACATTTTGTAATCAGACAAAGACGCATTGTGATTAATAAATCACTTAAACAGGACCTGTTCGACAACTTGAAGTAGGCCTAAGATCTCAAGAAGCATCACATCCTTAAATCTAGTGAAATTCGTGAATAGATGAGTTACTGACATCTGTTAATCTAGAAAGGGTTAGAAAGCCACTTCTGAGGCTTTGGAACCACAGTCAGTCATTATCTATTCGTGGAGAAAACATGGAACAGTGGTGAACTTTCCTAGGAGTGGCATTAGCACCAAAATTACTTCAAGCATTGATGACTCATAAAGGAGGTCACAAAAGACCCAGAAAACCATCCAAAGTACTGGAGTCTCCCATTGCCTCAGGTAAGGTTAGCGTTCATGATTCCACAATAAGAAAGGAAATGACATCCAACCCAAATAACCAAGAAGAACACTGTGTAACATTTGTCCAAACATTTCTTGATGATCCTCAAGTCATTTGGAGACTGATGAGACGGAGAGTTTTGGAACTTTCACGCTCTGTTACACGTGATGGGGAACGAATCGCCTTTGTAGCAAAACCTCTCTGAGATCCTGTAGACATTAACCGCATTCCAACTGATTTTTTTTAACGTAATGGTGCGGTTCTATCAAAAGAGTCTTAGCAAAACCTAGTATTTTAAACTACAACCAGGCAGTGCCTTAAAACAACTGCATGCACAAACTGCTTACTTTTTTATAACGTCAACATCAGTGTCAGACATAATGCTGCCACTACATTGTGTGAAGCAAACCAAGGAAGGACGTGACACAAAAACCTCTGAGCACATCTTCCTCCTTTACAAAATATAAACAAAAATGGAGTAGCGTTACATTTAATGTTTGTAGGATTTGTCTTTGGCAGGGAAAAAAAAAAACAAAGAAAAAAAAACACACGTGCCATATTATCCTCTAGAGCTATACTCTTCTTTTTGTTTTGGTTGTATTTACCCTGAATGTCCTGCAAAATGTCTGCTTCCTGCTTTTGGAGCGGTCTCTGGTTCACTTGCATCCACATATGCATTCAAACTGCAAATTCCCTTCAACCAAACCAAGACCCAGGTTTTTAGGTGGACCAGAGTTTAAATTATTGGTCCACATTAGAGTTTTATTGCACATTTACACCCCGATTTGGTAAATGAAAGTGTGAAGCAAACTGGACATTCTAGGTAGAAGTACTAGAGTTTGCTTACAGTGGATTAAACAGGGCTAGTGTGAATGCATCATAAGATGATCAAAAACAAAAAGACTGAATTCTGTTTCTGAAATTTAGTTGAATTAGATTTCTTTTTTTTTATCTTTTGGGGATCAATTCTAGCTGAACTCTTTTTTCACAAGTAACAAAACGCACAATATAATAACCATCCATTTTAAACATAGCTAAAAGCAGATATAGCATGGTGTTCTATGTATGGGATTCCTCGAGGGCGTTGGTTTTAAGCCCAGACAGTGAATTTTGGCCTGGGAAAAAGTCAAAGCACTTTCATTACCCAGGAATCCCAGCTAAAATACTCCTGTCACCCTGGATTTCAGAGATCTCCTGTCTGTGGTGCAGAACACCCGTGAGTTTCTGCTCTGCTGCCTGTTTCACATGTTTATCCTCATGCTCTCTCCACAACCGAACCTATCAATCTCCCACCAGAAACACGAAAACCCGACTGTCCATCCAAGTCTGCTGGAAGGGAGAAGGTGAAATCTACAAATATAAATGATAATCAGCGGCTGCAAGAAGCCAAGAGACACAAAGCGCAGGAGTTCACCCAGAACAAACAGTAGCGCAGTCTCAAGGATATGTAACCACAGATGGTAAAAGTGCTGTTGGATAAATGACGTTTTAACTACTAACAAAGTAACATTACACAATTTAAGCCGATGACTAAATTATTCAATTATTGCATTAATTTGAAGCTTTATTTAAGCTTTGCAGAAGGAGCAGAAATGAGAAAATATAATTGAAGTGATATTTTTTTTTTTTATTGCGGGGATTACCTGTTCCATCGTCCACATTTTCCACCTCCATCACCTCAGTGTTGATTCTTCCTCTGAACTGGTAGCGTGGGCCTTCGCTGGATGCTTTGCTGTTTTTCAAACGCCTTCCAAACAGAAAAAAAGAACCAGATGGTTAGACTTGAAAGGTAAAATTTTTCTGTCCCTTTATAATGTCTACATAGCCTAACTTCTTTGTCTAAATACAAACATCTCAGCTATGCTCAGTGGCAATCTTGACCAAGATGATTAAAGAAAATTAATCTTTCACTTTGGAATTTGAGTGGCTTGCTTTGTGGAGATCTTGGGATCATAAAGTCTTTGTTTAGTAACAGGTCCTGAAAACTCAGTCAGTCATCAATGGGTCTGACAGCAACCCACAACATGTGGAGGTGTCAACACAGAAAATGTTCAGCAGACACAAAATCAACCTAAGTCCTTTAGGAAGCCAGCCGGTGAGCGGAACAGATGAGCCCAGAAGAAAGGATCCAGGACGCCCACAGCATCATAGATCAGCCTCTGTACTTAACATTGGCCATGAGATGCTTTCCCACATTTTCGCTGTCTTTTTTTATGCCAGTTCCACCTGAACTGTCCGCTGCTAAAATCTAAATTTCAATGTCATTAGTTTGCTTAAATAGCATATTTTCTTGTTTTTTCCATTTTAAAGACTGACTTAAGGACATTAAATCTAGCAATCATGCAATAGTAAATAAAAATCCTAAGACAAAACTGATCAGATTTTAAAAACTATAAATTGGTGAGTTTGTTTCACCATAAAATGAATGTGCTGTACTCACAAGTTTGATATTCCCTCTGTTTTTTATTCTACTTTAATAAAACTTGAACTCAGGTTTTTTCCAGTCTTAACCAGGGCATCCACTGCCAATAAGTTTGTGTGAGACTGCATAAGTAAGCTCATAAATCAAATTTATTGAAAATTTTGAATTTTGGTGAACACATTTGATTGTATTTTCCCTCCTTTTCTTACACAATAAATGCATTTGCTGTTAGAATTCAATAAAAGAAAGAAAATGTTTAGGTTGAATACAAGCAACAAATAATCAACAAAGTAGCACTGGCTGCAACTTTATCCACAAAAACATACCGCTTCATGTACTTTTGTGTGTTTATTTGTATTTTAAAAGTAAAAGTTCATGATTCTACTTGTTCAAAATGCATCTCCACAGGAAGCAATATAAAGCTGTTGCTTCTAGAAATATAGACATAGACGGAAACTGCACTGTAAATGCAGTTTCCATCTATGTGTGTTAAAACTCACAGCAGTGTAAAAATGGACATGACACACTCGTGATAAGAGGATGGGAGATTCACCTGTTTTTTCTCTTGCAATAAACCAGAAGCTTGTCAAACAAGAAGAAAACCCTCTCTTGTATGTTTCCAGCTGAAATCTTTAGAAGGACGCCCTGCATCAACATCTCTGTGCACGTATCTGTGATGTTGGATCCCTGGAGGAGAGGGAGGCAGGGAGACAAGCACAAACATTAGCAGGATTACATTAACACTTCAAATCAAATAGTACTTTCATGATTTATGATAATACACTGTTTCAATATTTTGTGATGTTACTTCATTTCACTTTATTGAATTGAAAGAGAGTTTTAGTCATCTCCACATCTTGATCCATCTGCTGTGCTCCTTGGTCTTCTTGATGCTGTTTGTTAATGTTCTCTAACCAACCTCAGAGGCTTTCACAGGACAGCTGGATTTATACTGAGGTTAACCTGCTCACAGCTGGAGCCTCTTTACTAACTAGGTTCTAAAAAGAGTTGGTTGCACTGGATTTTATTTTAGGGTATACGAGTACAGAGGGTTGAATACAAATACATGCCACACTTTATTTTTTATTTGTAAAAGCATTTTCTTACATATCACTTTCTATCATGCTATCACATAAAATCTCAAGTAGATTGTAGCTGCAACATAATACAGCGTAGGAAAAAAAAATCAAATGGGGATGAATAGTTTTTAGGAATCACTATGAGAGAGAAACTTTTGATATCTCTCATGTGCAGATGTAGGGCTGGTCAGATGGGGGTCTACATAGCCCAGCCTTTCCTGTTCTCTCTCTCAGGGGTCTGTGAAAACACTCCCTGCTTCCTTCGAGCAGATTGCTGTGGGACGTTAAACACAGGGTGGTTAATAGCCTAAAGAATAACATCCCGTTCAGCCAGGCTTCGCGCTGCGTTGTCGCGCCTGGTCACCACATTTCTTGGGCATCCTGCTGCCGAAGTGATAAAGTGCGCTGTCTTTTCCCTTAAACTTTGTGCGCTCTGGGAATTTATGCGCCCCTGTTTGATCAGCCTCTCTTGGAGCTAAAAATAGCCCCGCATGCACACAGAGCTAGAAAATGTGCTAAGCATTTCCTCCTGCTGGAGACATGAGCGGGCCAAAACCTTTCAGGCTTTTTCCTTCTTTCCTTGCCCTTTCTCCTCCCTTTTCCTCCTTATGAGCAGTTCTCACTTTCCCCCCCCAGTCTCTGCTCCTCTGTGTCTTTTATTCCTTCCTCCACGCTTTCTTTTTTTTTTTGTGCGTCTCTCACGGCTTTTGACCAGATGTTAAACTAATTTGCAGCAAGTGAATGTGTGCACACCAGACAGAAAACTTGTTTTGATCATTCAGAGCCAACAATGACATCAAACAATCTCAGACAATGAAAATATATTTCCTTAAGCCAAGCCAAGTGTTACCCTTTAGCGTTTTGTGACACATTAAAAAAAAAGCTTGTTCTCTTCTAGACAACTTTCCTTTGCACCTAAGGCTAATTCGGCTTGAGTCAAAGTTTTTCTAAGCACCATAACCAAATTTTTAGCATGGTTTTAATGGAGGCAACCAACTACCAGACATAAAAAAAGGTAACAACCATCAAGAGAAAGGATCAAGGTCTAGCAAATTGGAGGGCAAAATTACTTTGGCTTTTTTACACCTTCAAATAGGTGTAAAAAAAAAAAAAAGAAAAGAAAAAAAAACATTACTGTGATTTAGTTCAAGCTTTTATGTATGTACTTTGGATGATTGTGTCGTACATCTACAGGAAACCACAAATTCATCTTGTTGGATAATCTAAACATGACATCAGACCAACAAAAAAGATCACTGCTAGAGAATTTGATTGTTCAAGTGCTGCATCAGAGCATGTTGAATAAAAGGAAGAGTGGAAGGAAAAAGGAGGATTAAAATAGGTATGATAACAGCATCTTTGAAAGAATTGTGGAGCAAAGTCCATTCATGAGTTCAGGGAAGGTTTACAAGGAGTGAGCAGCAAGTGGAGTCAGTGATTCAAAAGAGACCATCACCTGTTGCTGTGAACGAGGTGACTCTCTGTGGGAAAACCAAGAGACTTTTAGGTCAAAACGGGTAGTTCGATCAGTCTGCATTATGTAATATTAACGTGTTAACATTTTCAGATTAATCACATGCATTACCACATTAAAGCTGGCAGCCCTAGTATTTTCATAGAGCAAAACGACTGCACACAGGAGTGTTTTAAAGGAAACATCAGGAATCCTTGGGCTTGAATCAATTAATCAAGGCCAAGGATGAGAGAATCTTTCCAAAGAGGCCAAATTAAGTGAACCCCAAAACACAAACACTGCCGATTAACTAACAGAACAGAACACTAGGTGAAAGCCAAATGGAAACTACAACACCGAGGTCTAAAATTGCAACATTACCATGTCCTAACTTTGACAAAACACAGACACTTCTAGCGCCGACCAACCAGCAATCACAGTCCTGCCAAGCGCTGGCACTCATCACAGTTGTGACCACAGCGGGCCATCGCCCTGTCTCTCCCACGCGATGTCCGCGAACCTGCCAGGAGGCCCCTGAGGCAGGCCAGCAGTGGAGCAGGTCAGCACTAATGAGCAATCATTCTGGACAGGGGAAACAGGAACGGAAAAATTTTCACAATCACCTCTCCTCTCATCCCTCCCGTCATTCCTCAAACACCCACACAGGAAAAACAAATGCAAACCATTGCTCATTCCTCATTTTTTCTCTTCTTATTCTCTTCTTTTTCTCTCTAGTTTGTAGTTCCCTCTCATTCGGGGGACCTGCAGTTTGGTGAGCCTGGGGTGCAGCCGTCGAGACGGTTCAGGTCCAGAATGAGCTAATGTTTGTAATTAATAAAAGTGCAAGGGAGAAACCGCAGAGAAGCACCAGCCAGGAGTACAAATGTCACCCCACCCAACTCTGAGCCCAGCACTAACGGCACTATTCTTAGGCTTAGTGCTTACTTAACCTGGTATATTTGTGTATGTACTGAATTTTTATTGTGTGATTATTTCTAGTTAGACTTGAAATGGAAACCACAGATACAAACAAGATGCTTGGCCCTTTTTTTTTGGCCAGTGAAGATGATCGACTCAAGATGAAAAACTCCACATCTGTTTATGCTTCTGCAGCAGATTTTACACTGAAACACAACAATATGTCCTGCTAAAACTAAAAATAACACATCCAAAACCTTACACATCTCAAAACAATCACTGCTGCTAACTGTTCTCCATTTCTCCATCATCTCCATTAAAAACCCAACATTCAATACAACAGGTCAATTGCATCTTATTACTTATTTTTCCAATACTACTACTTCTTCTTCCATAAACCATTGTTGCCCCTTGTTAACTAATTTTATGATAGAGAAACACAAAGTAGTCCACCTTTGTGAAGTGAAATGAACGTGATCCATGTTTTTAAAAAAAATCATCATAGAAATCTTGAAAGTGTGCTGTGTTTTCACATTGAGACCCATTTACTCCGGTGCCTACATATAGAATCCAGTGCAAACGACTCCCTACAAAAGTAATCCAATTGCTAAACAGTAAACTTCTTGTATTTAATGTGACCTATGTAAATACATGCAGCTGAAAGATTGTGAGAAATTGTAGTGGCATCATGCTGTGGGAAGGATAATCCAGCTGCCTTGCCTGAGATAAATGGCAAGGCAAGTTTTTCTATAAAACACCACACATAACACAAGTTAATCCAAAAATTACAAGACATCAAATGAAAGAAAAAAAATAACCATATACTGAATTGCTTTAAAATATTTAATAAAAAACAGATGTTAAAGCCATAAACAAATGTTTCAAACAGTTAATTATTGTTAGACGCTGTGGGTGGAGGTTCATCTTCCAGAAGGACAGTGACCCACACTGCAAGGGCTGCCACAGAATGACTTGGATCAAATCGTATTCATGTGTTAGAGTGGTCCAATCAAAGTCCAGATCTACAACCAAATAAGAATCTGTTGCAAAACGTAAACTACAATCAAAGATTCTAACTTTACCCAATCTGAGCTCAACTTATTTTGCATAAAAGAATAGTGAGTTTCTAGTTGTTCCACTTCACAATCCTGCACTTCATTTGTGTTGGTGAATAAGTAAAATATATTGAAGTTTGTTGGACCTCAATACTGAGTAGATTGCAAGGCACTATAGGTGGTTGAGAAGCAGGCACAACTTGAAGATTTAGAATAAAGGCCCTTGGCCAAGTTAAAGTACACTAAAATGAAACAGTGACATAAAAAGGTAAAAGTTTTAAGTTCTTGATGGAGACCCACCTCCCATCCCTCGATATGGGACTGCCATTCTTCTAAAATCTCCAACTTCTCCATCTGCCTCTTGGCTTCATTGATGCTGGAGCACACTGCCTTCATCACCTGGAGGGCCTCCTGCACCAGCACGTGGTCGTTGTGCTTCCTGGGGGTCCTTTTCAGCAGCTCCTTTGAAGTTAAAAATAACACATGTACACAGAGAAAATAATCACACCCTGCTTTGCTTTCAGGAGACATAAATCAGCTGGTTAATCTTACGGTTTAGATGAGGCATGAAAAACCTGTAAGAAAACCGCTTTACATTTTCTTCTTCACTTCACTTTTCCCCCTCCGGTAGCTTTTCAGATCTGTGCCACCGCCTGCCGTAGCCTACCAATAGTGATGGGAACCTCATAGTCTAAACAGTGCTTCAGCATGTCAGCTACCACAGGGCAGATTTACACTCTTCTGGATATCTTTGCAGCCACTGTTGGCTATCTGTGTCACTTTAAGGAGGAGGGGAGGCCCCCAGCAGCTGGAAACCTTCAACTGGCTGAGCATCAGATTACCCCCCTCCTTATTATTATAGCATCCTTGTGCACATGCTAGTGGCCGTTTAGGGAAAGCTGGGTGAATTAATAGATCTCAACAAGATGAATGACATGGGACCGCTCAGATCACCTACTCAGAAACACAGCCTTTGAAAACGCATTGGATTTCACTCACGTTTCATGCAGAAAAAGGAAAAAGTCTGAGCTAAGAAGCGGGTGTGCATGTTTGAATGAGTCCAGTCGATGGGTCTGGATGAACACCTGGCAAGGAGTGATGGCGATAGGTCTTGCAATATTGTGGCGGTGTGGCTAAGCCTTTGAACTAAAGCAAAGACCCGTCAGTGTCTGCAGAACATGAGGGCTGTACTCACTTTGAGCAGCAGCGGGTACTTGCAGATCCTCTGAATGGGAGCTACCAAGTAGCCTTCAAGTGGGACCTCGGTGTTTTTCCTGCCTCCCAGCAACATACAGTTCTGCAGCAAAGAAGAGAGATGGCAGGTTAATCATTAACCAGGTCAGTGAGGTTTTAATTGTCAAAGCCTCTAATCACTGAAACATTTTTTTCCATCACATGCAAGCCACTGATTTAAGAGTAATGATTAATCATGGGAGTTATTTTTGATAAGATTAATAAATTATTTCCTTCAGCACAAACATTAATCTACATTTATGTTCAAAGAATAAATGTGGGAGTAGATTAATGCTTGAATTTAGCAGGGGGGATATGTAATGGCAGCAGCTCAAAGCTAGGGGAACGATGACAAAGACATAGTTAGTTTATATAGTTTTGACTGTTTAATCTGGAATATACATTTTATGTATTTGTTTTACAAAAGCACCTTGAGATTACATTTATAGTGAATCTATGGAGGAATAAATATTAAACTGTACTAAACTGCACTAAAATTTTTGGAAGACATTTCTGTGTGATCATTACTGTAAAGCTGCCATGAACACAGTGGCTTCTTTCACATACAGGTGAGCCCCTCCTCATGCACAGAAACACCCTTACTCTCTCAAAATGTTTCTATTATGTAACTTATCTGAAACAATAACTAAACAAATGCATAGATGGACGAACAGATGGATTGATCGATCAGTTGTGTTCATTAAGCAAAGGAAGCACTGAAAATGTACTTTTTCCTGCATGTTTTTACAAGCAGAATTTTGCAAATCTTACTTTGTTTTTAAGAAGCAGTGTGGAGTTATTCAGATAAGGTCTGACCAGACTAAATATGTAAGAATTTTCACAAATATATTCATGATTCCTTTAAAAAAAAAACAAAAGAAAACACTGAAATTGCTCTTTATCGCTGAATCACAAAGTGCAAATCAAACGCCAGTGTGCACATCACAGGAGGGGTCCCCGTCCCCATTGCCTTCACATGCAAATGAGCTTTTCATGTGTGTGTCATGGCGTCTCCTTGGAACATGCCACCCCAGCCATTTTATCCAAATCCAAAACTTCCACTGCAGGGAGGCGATTGTTAAGGACCAATAAATGCCCGCTCTCCATGACTCTTGCTAATAAAGCCAACAGACCTTGTGGCTAACATGTGAGCACCTTTTCTCCCCTGATCACATGAGACTTTTATGACACTCAAGCACCAAACCTCAAGGACAAATAAAGTTTTGAGCGGTTGTTTCTGCAACTGCAATGAGATTAAAATCCAAGTCACCACCTATGTTATTTCTATCATCAAATTAATTGTTTTAGATGGTTTGTTGGTATGAATAGGCATATAATCAATCACAATTTTTTACAATATTACTGCGAAAATGATAGGTTTTAGATTTATTTTGACTAAACGGCGAAAAAGGCTTGGTCAAGGATTTCCTTGAGCTTTAAAGGGAAGAACTGTTGTACTGCATCTCCATTTTTTTGAAAGAAAAAGTCAGTTTTAAGACATGATTTTGTTTAGACAAGTTTATAATGGTCACACCTGAGCATGCCACATTGATTACCATGTGCTGTTCAGAAAAGTCTGAAACATATTACATTGTAGCCGCCCACCTCTCCAAACGTTGGATATCTGTGCACATTTTTTCATGGCTACTTCAGGTTTGTTAGGATAAAAATGATGTCCAACAGTCTTGTCTGTTGCTTACTTGAGCAAATGACTTAAAATTTTTGAGCAACAAGTTCTGATCAGCAGTTAGTCACAAAGCTGGGAACTAGGACATTATTATTTGTACTGGGGAAAATATTTTTTAGAAACAATGCATGTGGAGGTTCATTTCTGAATATTATTACATCAGTGTTTCACGACTAGGGCTGCACAGTGGCGCAGTTGGTAGAGCTGTTGCCTTGCAGCAAGAAGGTTCTGGGTTCGATTCCCGGCCCGGGGTCTTTCTGCACGGAGTTTGCATG
>CAEGAE010093673.1:0-79525 GCA_903067095.1 Girardinus metallicus | reverse complement strand
TATATATATATATATAATAGCTTTAGTGTTACCAAATACCAGAGGTTAGAGATAGTTGGGAATCATCACTTAGGTTCGTTTTGGTGTCATTTTTAAAAGTTGCACAATGGGCCGCAGACTTATCCACTATAAAACAATGCTGTACTTGTTTGGCATACATGCATGCTGATCTAAAAGTGCTGTAATAAAAATCTTTGGCATTAATGTGTATATTGTTACATCTTTGAGACTATTTAATGCTCAGAGAAATGGCAAAAACCAGAGAGATTCAACTCATCCCCAGTTAGCATTGTAAATATTTAGGAGTTAAAAAGACTAAACTAGTCTGGCTCGTTTGACAAAGTTAACAAATCTGAAAGACTCTTCTCTTAAAAAAAAAAAATACATGACAACTCAATTTAAAGGATTTGGCCAAATTTCTGCAAGGAAGTTTTTATTTTTTATTTTATCACTAAAAGTTCTCTTATAACTTGCAGACAGATGTTATTTCACAGTAGGTTTATAGATAAGTGAATAATTCCTCGCAACAAGAACGACGACAGTCAGACAGACTTTCCAACTTCAGTTGATTTAAAAGACATTTAAAACAACTCCAACTAAAAGTGTTTGTGTTTTGGATTCAACACTTTATAGCGGATATTAGGATCATTTCGCTCAAGACGGTTGTAAAATCAGACATTGTTTTCTCAGCTGAACTCTTTGTCAGTGTTACTGTGAGGAGTGCAGATAGTTGGCTCGGCAGGTTGCATCAATCTGACCACCTCCGACTTCTGTCTGCTCCGAGTCTGCCAGGAGTTTGACTTGTCTTGAGTTGCTAACATCACCTGAGACTTGGGTTTCTGTCTATTCACGTTTGTACACAGGCAACAAAGATCCACAACAATGAATTTTTGTGATTTTTGGACACCAAAATAGACATGTCAGGCTGTTACGCACAATGCCTTGTTTGGCAAAAACCAAAAACAACAGATGAGTGTTAGTAGAGGGCTTGTAATTGGTATTTGTCTTACAGTAATGGAGTCCAGGAAGATTGCAATTGAGTCTAAGGTAAGGCCATCTGTAAAACAGCTTGACTGAAATTAGGTAGTAGAACAATTATCCAAACATACAGCAGCAATCGCCAGCAGAATAGCTGAAAAGGAAAGAAATCAAAGCATGTAAGTGGCTCAGATTTTGACCTGACTGACCTTAAGAGAGATGTGTTAAAATAAACACTCACAAATTTTTATGAACTGAAGAAATGTTGAAAAGAATAGGGTTATTTCTCCACAATCACTCGTATAGAAGTCAGTTGCTGCTAAATATAGCTCTAAAAGCTTCCTTTGTTTTTCACTTGCACATTGTGTCTGTTTGATTAAAAACTTCAAATGTTGTACCGGTGAGGTTAGATTTGTGATGACGTGATGATGTTCTGTTGTACTTACCTTTCATAATGACAGAAAGGTTAATGCATGTTCTCTAACGCATTACTTTTCATTTTCACCTGACAGCATGCAGCCTGACTTGTTCTCAGAAGTCGTCCGTGTGATTTTGAGGTTCCAGGCTTTTATCCCCATGGCTTTCTCTGCCTAATGCCACACCATGATGCATGCAGACCCTCCTTTGGAGAATGTTTTTACTTTAATAATAAATGAGAAAATAATATACGGGGGCATCGGGAGGATTTGTTTCTGTCACTCAGCTGAAAAAGCCGTATTCTGTGCCTATTGAATCTATATAAGTTCCATTTTTTTGTTATGAGTTCCTTATTTAGGTTCACCTACGGGTCATATTTGTTTTCATTAACTGAGTTGTGCTTGTATAGAGATCTCGCAACTTCTCCAACTCCCATATAAATCTCTTTTCTTGGGAACCGAGTGCTGCGGGCTGACAGGCAAGAAGAAGAAGAGGAACACGAAAATAGTCTAAAATCCTTTTTTTAAACCTGACGTTTCTGGACGTCAGACCAAGGTTCACAATGTGGTTTCAATATTTCTCCTGTCTCTTCTAGCAACAGTCGTCTCTTTCTTTGTCTCCCCTTCTTCGTCCCTCTTTCAATCTTTCTTGCCCTTTAATCCTTGTATTTTATCTCCAACCTCTCCTTCTTTCCTTCTTTCTTCCAGACGCTGTGGTCGAAGAGGCAAGGTCACACGCTCCACTCTTGGCAGTCAGCGGTGTGCGGAGCTTTTGCAGGTGCAGAGGATTATATGTAGCTTTGGGAACCAAGCAGAAGGGGCTTTGTGATGGGGGGGGGGACATGGGAGAAAGGAATAGATAAGTCGACGGTGGACAGTTTAATAAAGAAAGACCAGCGGAGAGTTTCCCCAGAGCCACCTGCTCACCAGATCTGTGATATAACGGACCGAGGAGAGAATCGAACCGAACTTGATCCCTCTTTTTGCTATAGCTTGTTTAAAAAAAAAAAAAAGAAGGAGTCCTAAAATTCCCGGGACCCCGCATTGTTTTCTCAACAGAGGGGTCACATTATCACAGTTCTGCAGCACCGGAGCCAGTGGACATCACACCATGGCAGACTTTATGAGTCTGTCTCCGCCTGAATGAGTATCAGGGGAAACGCAGACAACCGGAGGGAAAAGGCAGGAGGGACGAGAGGGGGCCGGGTTTGGGTCTGCGCCCCGGCAGCTGCGCGACCTTCGGAGCACTGGAGCCTGAAGTGGTTTCAGGAAGAGAAAAAGAGAGAGAGAGGGGAGGAAAGTAGCAGAGAAGGAGTGAAACAGGGTTAGCTAAAAATAGAATGTGTAAGCAAAGAGCACAGAGTTCAAATTAAAAATTTACGCCTTCCCTACACAAAAGAAGAGCCACAGATAAAGACTAAAGTCTCGGGTAAAACAGTTTTCTTTTCCTTTTTCCTAATAAGGAAGGTCCAAACTCAGAGATATGGGTCGAAGCGGGATGTAAAGTGTTTTATTTTTGCAAACTCCACAGATTTTCACAGATGCTAAATTGAGCGGAACGTAATTACGCAGAAAGAGGAAATCTCTCACGACTTTTCAGTGAATCTGGAGTGATTCTCGTTATTGTAGAAGAAAGGTCCAAAAAGAAGGACTGGCACGTTGAAAAAGTTATTTAAAAAAAGAGAACTCGTCTTTGAAAGATTGAAAAGAAATCAAACCCTGATCATCTGTAACACGGCTTAGCTGATATTGATTAATCTATTGGAAAACACTAAATGTTGCTTCTCTTCCCTCCATCTTCTGCTCTGCCGTACCGTCACTCGTAGGTAGGGCGGTGTGGTGGAAAGTATTGTGTTATCCATATCATCATGGCTACTTCTCTGGGACTTTAACATGTGCCAGGGCAAATTTGCCTCAGTTAGACCAAGAGTAATGGAAAGATCTAGATGGCGGCGCACCGCGTTGATTGATGAACCTTGGCCGGAACATTTTGCATTGGCTCAGTTTTTGGAATAAGAGTCACTGACCAGCTAAACTTGGTCTTAACTGTTCAGGACCATCAGAATTTCTTCCTAGGATCACTTTAGATTAACCTGTGCATTTCCACTGCCCTATGCAAGGTGAAAAACAGTAGTTGTTGCTAGTTTTGAAAGACTGTAATGGTAAAAGAAAATAGAAATCCCATTTAGACAGGATGGTTTGGCAGACATCCAGTGACATTACTGGGAAGTTTTAAGAAGTCAGCCAAGACGTTGTGATGCATAATAATAGCATAAATGTGGCTAATATAATCAGCGGTGACTTATTTGATCACTTATTTAGCAACATTTTCAATGTTTTGAGTGAGAAATACTCTACCCAATAGAGCTTCAGTCTGCAACAAAAGGTTTAGGGGTTGAATAAAGTGCAAGTAAGCGATTACATTACTCTGACCTAAGAAATCCACAGAGTGAGTGAAACATAGCAGCTTAGCGTAATCCTCCAAGTCTTGAGCTCTGACTGAAAAAATGTGTCACACCATCCGTCATTGCTCCCAGTCAACACTTTCTACCACGACGAAAACGTAAAACCCGCGACATAAATCCACATTTCACGACGGGGGCCGTCCACCGAGCCGTTGTTGAACGCTTATGTCTTTCAGTCCATAACTCTTCCTCGGCTTGACCGGGCCAGACAGGACGGAAATATCGAGGTTAGCCGCTCGGGGGACGACACCGAGCTGGAGGTGAAGGAGAGGAAAAGACAGTTACGGGAGGACACGGCACCCACAGGAGCCGAGACGCGGCGCTGCACCGCCCCACCTGGAAACGGCACACAGGGAGAGGAAGCATCAGAGTGATGAAACGAGACGTTGGTCTGCTGGAGGAGAATTGGCTACGTTTGAACGTCTGGGAGCTTAAGTATCTGGAATGTTCCTAAAACATTGAGGTGTGATGAAAGAGAGGTAGGGGACAGTAGACCTGGGACAGGATTTGTGTTCAAGTCTTTGTTATCACACTCCCACGTAGAAGACGTCCATTAATCAGTCCATTAGTGTGTACATCACCTATCCATCTGTCCATCTGTGTCCTAGATATGTTTTAGGTCTCCTCCCATCAAGCAATTGCCAGAAAACTCCAAAGGGATCAACGCAGAGTGATTGATCCTACCTTCCGTGTCTCGGTTAAATCGTAGACAGACTGATAAATCTAAAGCTTCGGTTTTTGACGCGACTCTTTCTTCATCACAACAGACCAGTCAGTCCCACAGAACTGCAGACTAGATCCCTATTTTTCCTATCTATCCTGTCATCGCTTGTTAACAACTCGCCAAAACACTTAAATCCCTCAATTTGAGGCAGAGACTGTCCTCCCGTTCAGAGTGATTACTCCCCCGTGTTGCCATTGGGAACCAGGGGATCAGAGGAGCTAACCCCCCCCCCGACAGCTTCACCCTCGGTTCTGAACCGGTCCAGTCCCCCCCCCCCCCCCCACACACACACACACCCTGTAACCGTCATGATTTAAAGACTCCAACACAACTACATCATCTGCAAAACATCAAAAATAAGGCCCTCAGCTTCCCTCTCCGCTCCACGGCTACACCTCGAGATCCTGCCCTCTACAAACTCTCTTTCGCTCATCTGTAATCTCCCTGCCTGTTGAAATACTCACAGAGGCATTTTTAATCATCCACAAGATCTCCGCTTGTATCCTCCTCTGACTTATGGCAGACTTGAACTCGGTTTCCTCTCTGCATCCTCGTGAAAACTGACCGAGGAAAAGAATGAGGTCATCGACTGATTTCTTTCCAGCCTTCAACCCCATCGTGGGATTTTTTTTCTATCTAGCCAAATTTAGATCATTTAATAAAGCACTCCACATAGAAGATTTATTTGCTTAATGCGTTCTTTGACCGTTTTCCAAAAATATCGTAAAAGATGTTACAGTAAGTCCGCTTTATTCCCGTGTTTCTCCGACCGAGACAGAGAAGTGAAAAACCTTAACCTAACGACCGAGCTCCTGTTTTATGTACGCCGTGTCTTGAAAAGCATTTGTATCGTCAGAACTTTTGCAGATTTTGACACATTACAAAAAAATAAGGGACATTTCAAAGTAAAATAAATGAAGTCTCTACCAGTTTTACACATCCGGAGATTAAAATTTCCGTCCATTCTTGTTCTTGCTCATGCTCAGTCAGATTAGATGGAGAATGTCTATGAAAATCAGCTATGAAGCAATGGCAAAGACTCTCGATTGGATGTAGATCTGGACTTTGACTGGGCCATTTTATCACCGAACAAAGTATTCCAGTGGCTCTTTTTTATTTTTATTTTTTATTTTTTTGTTTTTGCAGCCTCTAAAAGATCTGCCAAAGTGTGGGATATTGATCTACAATCTGTCCACACTGCTGGACTTCTGACGGCCACTAGTTGCACCAAGTTTGATTTAGGGGGATCGGAGTACAAATGCATGCCACACCATTCAGATTTTCATGCTGTGTGTTGGTTTATTATACTGTGCCTCAATGACATCCATCAAAGTTTGTCCTCGTGAAATGACAAAACGGAACGCTGTACTTTTATACTCATTTTCAGAGCTCCTGGAGCTTCCAAGTTCAAGTATTTTGTCATTTTAAACAATCAAAACAATATAAATTGAGTACAGATGATTACAAAACTATGTATATTGTAGAGAGTGCAACAGTGGAAAGAAGCTATGCTAACTTGGCTTGAAGTTGGAGTGCAGCTGCTCCAAAAAGCCGTTATGAGGATGTTTGCGTGTATTTGTGTGTGTATGTTCATTCGTAGATGCAAATGTCTCTTTTTTTTTTTTATTACGCAGGTGTGAGTTTAAGTCTGTACCTGTCTGCTGGAAAGGCCGCACGTGTATGCTCAGGGGAAGGATTGGGTCAGATGAGTTGTGTTTAAGAACAACGCAAAAACATAAAAATCTTACCAAGTATTTGTTTTTGTTTTTTGTCGTCTAGTTTCTGCTGCAAATATCTCACTTGAAATAAGACAAAACTAACTTACAAGTAACTTCTCAGCAAGAAATGGCAACTTGTTTCAACTCAAAAAAATCCTTTAATGTTGATAACAAAATACTAGTTTTAAGTGAAATAATCTAACATTGGAACAAGACATTTTAATTTGAGATATGGGAACAATCTTGCACCGCTGGCAGATTATTTCACCTCTAACTAGTACCTTTTCATCAGTATTAAGGAATTATTTACATAAAACAAGCATCTAATTTAGAATTAAGAAATTTTATACCATTGAACTGTTTCAGGAAATCACTCAGGCAATGGTTACTAGATAATCAAAATTGCACTCTTGTATTATTTTATCATTATTTTTAAATTAACAGCTCTTTACATATTTTTTTAATGGCTTTGACTTGTTTTATATTTTATTTTTACTATAAATGTTCACTCTAAATCACACTACTTTTAGCTATACACTGAAATCTGTTATAATGTATGTTGTTCTTCATGTTAATTGTAATTGTTTTGAGTCTTCCATTTTACTGCCAGGAGGCTGCAGATGAAAACTAGCCTCTTTGGCTCAATATAGCAAATCTATGTGATGTATAAATACAATTCACAAAATCATATCAAATTCATATCATGCTGAAAAGTTACTTGTAAGTTAGTTTTTGTCTTATTTCAAGTGTATTCAGGTATTTTCTCTAGAAACTAAACCAAAAACATTTTGTGTTTTTGCGGTGAAGGTGATGGAAATCAAAGGGGGTCTGGTTTTGTTTTTGTGTTTGAGCAACAGAGGGATGGGCTTGGATGAAGATTATTTATTCTTTTATGAACGTTGGAAACCAACAGGCCAAGCGTTCTGGCTCCCTTCGCCTTAAAGTGTCTGTAGTCAAGTAGATTTATTGGTTTTGTGTATTTTCTAGGTATCCGTTTGACTAAACGCGCCTGTCTTTTGTAGGCGCGGTGGCAGCCTTCGTCACCACCCCTCTCGACGTGGCGAAGACCAGGATCATGCTGGCCAAGGTACACGCTCTACACACGCAGACACGAGCGCACGCGGCCTCCTCCAGCAGCTGCTTTTAAACACCGCTGTCAGGTGATGCCTCGCAGGCAGGGAGCAGAGCCACGGACTGGGCCCGAAGCCCGAGCGCATTTCTCCGGTGTCAGCGGGGGTGAGGGGGGGCAGAGCGAGCCGAGGTAGAACCGGGACAGCGCACATCCATCACCTGCTCGGAGGGGGGTATGGACAGTGTTTGGGGGGATGGAGGGAGAGGCATGTTTGTGTGCATGGTTAGTGTTAAAAGCGAGGACTCATTCCTGCTACGAGGGAGTTTCCATCGCGGCGCTGCATGTCATGCGGAGGTGAAGCCAAAGCACGCTGTCCCTGCTGTTAACTCCCTCCACCTCTTCCCATCCTCTGTGTGGTGATATTCCTCCCCTTCCTCACCACCTTTTTCTCTTCTGGCTCCGTCCGACTGCATGTCTGGCTTCTTTCAGGGTGTCCTGCATGCGTTTGTGAGCAGGACACCCCCATCTCTCTCTCTCTCTCTCTCTCTCTCTCTCTCTCTCTCTCTCACACACACACTCACACACGGACTGTCCTTGGAGAAGACACAGTGTTCCATTTCCACCCCCGTTCTAACTAATGAGACTGGAATCAACAAAACAATCGGACAGGCTTGGATCTCTGACGAGAAGCCGTTGGCTGGAGGTGGAACTGCACGGTACAAAAGCTTCCAGTAAACTTTATCTGACAGGCAGCTGCTGTAATCTAACCACCCGCTGAGGGCTCTGCCTGCAGCGCAGGTCCAGCTATAACTTTATAAGGCCAAGATTTTTCTTTGATTTGCTCTGCAGAAAATTTTATACACAAGGAAGCAAAGTTTGGGACTTTTTTGGTCATCAGGGGGAAAAACAAAACAAAAAACAAAAATGACCACGTCCTTTTGACTGGATTCAGTAATTACTGTAATATACATGTTTTATGATGTAAAATTACCTTCTGATGTCGTTTATTAGACTATTGTTTAATAAGAAAAATGTCATGAAATTAGATATGGCTTTTTGCAAAGAACAGAGTTCTTATGTGGTCTGGACTGGAGTTTAGATTAATGGCCCAACCCGAACTCGACCCCAAATTCTGGCTTCCATGGCGCTTTTAATATGCCTGCAACACATACAGCAGACAGAAAACCAAACAAGAACGTGCAACATGAAGTTGTTAATCTACTTATTTTAAACACAGGAGTAGGTAGCTTAACTTGCACCACTCCAGTAGCAGCAGGAGAGGATCCTATCAGTCACACATCCCAGATGATTTGCACTTGACTCACCCCGCCGTTACAACAAACGACAAAATGGAGCTGGAGGACGTCAGCAAAAGCTGAAAATGAGAGAAGTTACACTGCTTACTTTAATTATTTGTGCACAAAAGCAATAAAATCTTAGGTGAAATAATGTTGGGTTTAGTTGTTAGTTCTTAATTAAAGTGAAGTAGTTGGGTCGGACCTGACACAAGGCCTCTGGGCTCGGGCTGGGTTGGGTTAGATATAAACTTTAGTGTGGACAAATCTGGATAGATTTTTAATTTAGATTATTTTTTTTCTATTATTTTAAAAGAAAACTATTGAAAAAAGAAAATGAATTACAGGGACAGACACCATGTGGCCAAAAGTATTGCGTCAGCCCTCAAAGTCAATGAATTCAGTCATTCCAATCATGTCCGCGGCCGCACACGTATAAATGTAAATAAGTTTGGGTCTGTCCCCCTATTGTTCCAACATGACCGTGTACAGGTGCAGAAGCCATTTTGGGATCGTCCAACATCAGTGTCTGACCTCACAAATACTCTGCTGTAAGAATGTAGCAAGATTGCAAACTGGTACAATACATGAAGTAATTGAAGCATGGATTATTTTAAAAACGAGGTTGCACAAAGACTGTAGACATCATTTTGTAAGTCAGTTATTTGAAATTATATTTTAATAAACACAAACACATTGAGAATGTAGCTCTTATGACTTTTTACCAGCCAGCTTTTTAGATGCCAAATTACAGAATCCATTGAAAGCTCCATATCAGCAGTGTAAATTATTATCCAGAATTTAAATACATTTTTAAAACGAATACATTCCAAATTATTCTAAATAGTCTAAGTGGCGCTACACATCAGCTGCAGTCAACGCAGGTTCAGAGCAGAACAGAACTGGTGTGGACTGTTTGGATCGGACAAACCGCAGAAAGTCTGGGGGGCTGGAGCTCGGTTTCCTCGCCGCACCAGACAGAAAGAAAGGGTCGTGTTGTACAGTCGGCAAAACAGGCGAACATCCAGGGACCCAGATGGCCAGATGGATGTGCGAAAGCCTCCGCAGCAGGACTCCGACTGCCTGGTTAACCACAGCGCTGCTGCAGGCAGACCTCCTGCTCCGCTGCCATTCAGCTGCTCTGCTTTCCTCAGACTGGACTCCTGTCATCACCGTAATGCTCCCCACCAGCACAGCAAGGCCAGCTCAGGCCGCAGGGTGCAGGAACAACATTTCAGATATCGTAGAAATCTGAAAAGGGATCATAATAAAAATTTTACGTCAGACGACAAAGTTAGCCAGGTCAGGAAAATCTCCCCAACCCGGTTTGAATGAAAAATATGGTCCGTGTCAGCAGTTAGATGGGACCTGTGGGTCCTCTGTGTGCGTGTGTGTGTGCGTGCGCCTGTAGGGGTGTGTGGGGGTGGGTGTGTGTGTGGACGCCCTGTTCCTCCATTCCCTCGTTCCACCGTTCCATAGCCATAAAGGAAAAGAAAACTTGTCAGGCGGGGAGAGCAATTTCTCAGCAATCTGTCTCCAACAGAAACACAGGGAGTCTGGGTGTTTTTCCTCTTAACGCAGAGGAGAGAAGATCCTCCTATCGATGTAACAGATCACATTTTATAGACGAACCTTTATTCCATTGTGCTCTGTCTTTTTATTCATTTAAAATAGACAATGTGCATTATTTAACAAGTGCAACAGAGGCTAATTTCCATTTTCAGTCCCTTGGCAGGTTGATGGTATAAGACAAGATTACAACATTAAATCACATGATATGTTAAATCACAAAATTGTGCATGAAAAGTTGAAGAAGACTGTAAGATGCTTTCTTCCTAGTTGTAGTTTCTACAGCTGTCTAATTGTGTGTTCCCTAACAGAAGGAAGGATCTTATTGTCTCCCCTGTTTTAATTTTGCCTTGTAAAATTGTCCAGTAGAAAGGGCCAGGCCATGCAAAAAATTACATCAACTGCTAAAATATCAGAAAATGTTTTTATTTTCCCAAGATAAATATTTATCTTTAGTTTAAACTCTGCAGGGGATGTATAACTTTGACTTATTTTTCTTTGTCTATTCAGACATTAATTCCTGTGTGACAGATTAAAGGTGCTGATGTTTTGTTTGATGTAAAGTCGGGGGCTCTTACATTATTTCTGTGTAAAATTCATAACAGTTGGTAGTTGTAAATCCATTGTTTGACCCAAGTACTCAGAGTCCAGTTCTACCGACAGCCTGATCCCAACCAATGCAACTTCTGCATCTTTATTTAAAACGGAGCAGTTTTCATCTAAGATGCAAATGAATGCAAAATTACCAAATGAGAAGTCTCAACCTTGACAGCTGACAGTTCTTTAGCAGCCTGCTGTCAGAGAGACTTCTGGAAAATCTCTAATATACAAGCGAAAAACAGAGGACCAAATACAGAACCCTGAGGTACACAAACATTGCTAGCAACCGCTTCAGAAAATCTGCCATCTGAATGAAAAGGCAATTTCTTTGTTCAATACTCGGGTATGATTTCATCAATCATTTTATCTTAAATGTGACATTTCGTCTCCACTGCCTCTTTCTCGTTCCTCTTCTTTAACCTCCTGCTGCTCCACTCACTCGGTTGCAGTGATGGATAAAAAAAAAAAAAAACTCTCTGCCCGGCTCGTCTGCAGAGCGTAAATAACAGCAGCAGATTGATGGATGTAGGGGAGGACCAGGGGAACTTGTTGAGTGTTATTTTTTTTTCCCTCCCTTTTTGGACGGGGCAGTGGTGGTTGCTGGAGGTGACACCTGCGCTGACACAGCTGTCCCTGACCAGAAAAAGACGTGGGGGTGGGAGGGAAGAGAGGGAGGAGGAGGAGGGAGGCAGCTGAAGGAATCTCCGCCAAGGAAGACTAAACAGGGTGTCTGTCCAAGGAGCAGGAAGGGAGCGAGGCAATATATCCGTCATCACACCTCTATTTGCTCTCTGTCCTCCTGCAGGCGGGCTCAGCCACGGCGGGCGGCAACATCCCGGTGGTGCTCTGCGACGTGTGGAGGAGCAAAGGCCTTCCAGGGTGAGGATGTCTCTCTTCAGTCTGCTGAAAACATGATCGACTTTTCAAACAAACAAACAAAGCGGTTTCATCCCCGCTCATCCTCAGAAAACCTCCCGTTTTTACGTGACTCCATTCGGCTTCCCTTCCCCCGGCACACAATCGAACGCGTTGACACAAGAGAGCAGCCTCCCCGGGGGGAGCGGGCGGTGGGATTTAAGGCGGCGGCTGAAAAATGAGATGCGTAAAAGCTTTTTGCTGCAGACTCACTCTATCGTCCTATTGATTAAGGTGTTAGAAGGGCCAAGTGGACGGGTTTATTTGAGTGTTTTGATGTGTTTATGATACACGCCGGACAAAAGGGGCCGGGTCTAATGGGGCCACAGAGGGCCGCCTGTGCTAAAACAAACCCTCAGCTGTGGTGAATAATGGGCCACTTGTGTACAAGCCACCATCAGTTACTCAGGATGCGTCTCAGCTTAATGCTCACGGCGTTTGGGACCGCTCCCCCTTCTTTGTCTCTCTCTCACACACACACATACACACATATAAACTGTACCACCCCACATTTTGTCACATTATGTTAAAGTCTGAAAGGTGTGTCACGCATTTGGGGTCGGCCATCTTTACTTTGATGCCCCTGAATAAAATTCAGATGAACTACCTGCTTTCACAAATCAGCTATTATTTTTATTTATTTATTTTTTTTCATTCATTTACATTTTAAAATGAACAAACGTTTTGAATCAAAAGGAGTTGGAAGAAAAAAATCTTACATAGTCTACGCCTACTCTCAAAAGTCAATTCTCTACACCATAAGCAAATATAAGTATCAATCAGATGTGCTAGAATGTCACTAGCATGTGCTAGAATGGCCTAGTCAAAGTTCAGAGCTAAATCCAAGTAAGAATCCGTGATAAAATGCACTCTTCATCTGACCTGTACTGAGTTTGAGCTATTCCAGACGTTTTCTGTGTGGGCAAACATTTGAGTTGGTGGAAACATAAACCTAAAGACTTGCAAATGTAATTGTTGCAAAATGTTTTTCAAAAGTATCAATCCTTTTGTCAGATTAAACAAAAAAAAAAAAAAAAAAAAATCATCGTTTTTATCCAACATCATTATTATGCTTGTTGGTCTATATTTAAAATTCCCCAAATATCAAATGTAAGGAGGTTTGTGGTTGGAACAGGAGCGAAATGCTGAAGCGGAGTGAATAGTTTTTGCAGTACTCTCTACTGTTCAGATTCTTTATGTTGCAATGGCTCATTTGCCTGAAATCTAGTTTTTTTTAAAAAAGAAGTTTTTGTTTTTGTAAGCAGTAAGAATGCTGTCAAACATCAGCAGTAGCCTCAGTTTGACTGCTCCGCTCCACTTGGAGATGTTCCTGTCTTCTCTTTAACCTTACTCAGCTCATCTTGGGCTTAGCCGTACCTGCAGTACATACACGTGTAACGCTCCACAACGCGCCAAACTCCTTTTTTTCTGCTTTGTTTCTCGATGTAAGTCCTTAGAAGACAGGCGGACGCATCCGATGGAATGTTGTAGCAAAGGAGGGTGTGTGTGCGCATGCGTCTGTGCGTGTGCGTGCGTGTGTGTGTGTGTGTGTGTGTGAGAAGTAAAAGGTGCATGCTGGTTGTTCTCCAGGGCCAAAGGCCTGCTTGTTGCACCGGTGCATGCCTGATACAAATTGCTGGGGCTTTAAAGCTGTAATTATGGTAATAGGCCCAATTGCAGTGTAGTGAAGCTCTAAAGTGCTTCCATGTGTGCGCTAAACCCCAGAGACCCTGACTTAGCAGGGAGCGCAGCAGCCTACCTCCTTCTCTCCCGCCCTCCTTAAGCCTCCAACAGTAACCTGTAAAATACCCACGCTGCACCAGGAGTCAAGTCAGGACTACAGACTAATGGCCGGCATGACCTGAAGCGTTTTCAGATTTACTGCTTATGCAAAACGCAGGTGAAGATAGGCAAATGCACCGAAGCCACCGCACACGGCCTCCTGAAGGCGCCGAGCCCTAATTGTACCTTCTTTTTTTTTTTAGTGCTTCTTTTCAGATTAAGGTTTTAGGTTTTTACTCAGGCAGCTTTTTTTCTTTTTTTCTAATTTAAAGGCTGGAGCTTTTCAGAGCACAGCAGGTAAAAGTCAACTGAGTTGATAATCAAATTTATTTTTTGGGGGGGATTTTGATCTGATATTTTCTGCATCAACTAACTAAATTTAAAAAGCCATGTCAACCCAACCACAGCCATTACTGACATGTCGGGAGCCTGGTGTACTTTCCTGGAATGTTCTGAAAAACCAAAAACATTTATTTATTTTTTTTCCCGTTTTGAACCTCGTACTGAGCCAGGTGGTTAATCCTTTTTGGGTTGTGAGACTGTCAAAGAAAAACAAAAAAAAACTTTTGCAAGTTAGTTGTTGCTATTCTGCTTTGTTTCTCTTTATAACCTTTGGTTTAGCCTAACACAGCAGCTAAATTGGATGGTTGTATCAAAAAGGACATGGACGGAAGGTTAAGTAGAAGGAAAAACATGCAGTAATCAGTGTTTGTTCATTTGTTGTCCCTCTCTGTTTCATTTACTTGGTGACCAATGATGCTTTTCTCACCGACGGTGAAGGAAAAGTATTAACTTCCAGCTGTAAAATTCCAAACACCTGCGTTTGCAAACTCCATGCAGAAAGACCCCGGGCCGGGAATCGAACCCAGGGCCTTCTTCTAAAAGGAATAAATTTGTAACCTGCACAAAAGTTAACCACAATACAAGCAATATATTAAAAACACAAAATAAAAATAAGAATGATGTGATCTGTGTCTGCATACTTAAATTAACGAAAAAGAAAAATAGGGCACCTCAAACATCTGTTAACCTGCTGTCTGATTATTCTGAAGAAAAATGCAAAACACAGAAAATGGTCCCACTTTCAGACATCATCCCAACTATGAAGCACAGCGGTGGCATGATCATTATTTGGGACATTACTCCACCTGCGAAACGGATCAGTTTTACACGTATTCTTAAAAACTAAAAGTCACGAAAGTAGATGAAAACAGCTTCTTCAACAACACCAGCGCCAAGACATTTTCTCTGAACTCACCACTGTTCTCCCCCCTTCCTCCCCACACATACACACACACACGCATGTTTGCGTGACTATCTTTGTGGGGACTTTCCATTGACTTCCATTCATTTCTACAGCCTGAATCTTACCCTTATCCTAACCCTAACTCTAACCAAAACTCAATTCACACCTTAATCCTAAATCTGACCCCTGACCCAAAAACTGCGTTTCCCCTTGTGGGGACCGAAGTCTGGTCCCCACAAGGAGCAGTGGGTCCCCACAACGTAGTATGTGTCAAGATTGTAATACCCACAAGGTATTACAAACAAACGCACACAAACACTCATCTATGAGCTATTTTTAACCCCGACTCCTCAGGGAGAGGTGATTGACCAGCAGGATGCGTTGGAGGCTGGCCGCGCCACGTCGCCTCAGAGTCGGTCGGGTGGGGGGGAATACTCAGCGGGGAATGTTTGAGCTCTGGCTCGGCTCTGACGTCACCCGGCGGTCCACACAGGTGGGCCCGATACCAGACAGGAAATGGAACTCGGGTGGAGAGCTAAGACAAAACAACAGCTCGGCGTTTAAAAGTAGTTCACTCCTCACACTGCTGCCGGGCGTTCCAGTGAATCAGAAATCAGATGACTAAGTGGAAACTTTTGAGAACTCATTCCTGTGACTCACTTTAAGAGAAAAAAAAACAAAAAAACAAAAACAAAAAAGTGTTAGATATTGTTCTATAATTGGTGTTTAGTACTCCCTCTGGGTGTGACTGTAGTCCCAGATTTTGCTAAATATGGAGCAACAGTAAGGCGAGCCACGTTTAGGTGTTTTGTAAAATGGAAATGCAGTGAGTGTGAAGAGTTTTTTTTTTTTCTTTACTTTTAGCACATTATCTGATCATTTTAATGCCAAAGTGAGGTACAAAAACAGCGTCGGTGACACGGGAGGTTTTACAGTGTTGAGCTTTGGCCGCAACTTGGTCCTTTTAGAGCCAGAAGCGGTTATATTTGGAGAAAAGGCGGAGGCTACAGAGGGATACTTGAAACTCAATTTAGTTTAAAAAAGAAAAAATAAAAAGGGAAGGCAAAAACATCTGAAATATGAAAGTATTTTCAAAAGACCACCCACGCGCTGTGGAGAAGGAGTCGATCGAGCTGATGGCACGGCGATGACTCTAAGAAACATATTTGGCTTTTCAAAAGAAAATACGTCTTAATAAAGGTCTATTTACGTGATGAAGTGGGACGGGCAAAAAATGTGAAACGAATGCCGATGTCATTAAAATAAACCATCTGAGAACAACAAAATGTAATGTGAGCGCTTAGGATCGCTGTGTTTTTTTTTTTTTGTTTGTTTGTTTGTTTGGGGCTTTTTTTTACTTTGCTGAACTGCTTAATCACATTGGAGAAAAGGGGGCAAAATATTCACAATTTAACTCAATAAAATGGATGTTACGGCATAATGACACGGCAGCCGAAGTACAAATACAGACGTTCTGTGAAAATTAGTGACCAAACAGAAACATGAAGACCGAAGAGCAATCCAGAAAGTCAAAGCAGGTTTTTTTTTGACAACATTGCAAAGCAACTGGATTGTACATCTTAAATGCAAAGTCAGCAATTTGTCTTAGAAGCCATAATAAGGAACTCTGGTAACTCTGGAGGAGCTGTGGAGACCCAGAGCTCAGGTGGGAGAATCTATTGGCAACTATTAGTTGCAGTGGAGACTACACTGATGAAACGCAAAACCTTTTTTGTCTAGTGCAGAAGTCTTAGTCTTAAAATAAAACAAAACTAACTTAGAAGTAGCTTTTCAGTAAGATATAGAGGCTTTTTTAAATCAATAATTAGTATTGATTAAAAAGAAAAACCACTTGATAGACATTTTGCCACTGAAAGTAGTAGCCTACTTTTTGGTTTTATATTAAGGAAGCTCCTATATTTTGCCAAAAAAAGTTAGTTTCTGAAAAGATTTTGTGTTGTTTTTTTATCCAATACCATCAGTCATGTTTCTCTGAAAAAGAAAAAAAAAAGAGTTGACGTCATTCTAAAATAGTTTACACGGCACTTTTTATTTCTGGTTCAGCTTCTTTTAAAAAGGTAATTGCTAAGGTCAAATCTCGCCATATTTCTGCCTTTGAGAACTTCCTTATGAGTTGATGAAAACCGAAGTCTGTTATTGCAGCGATTCAGAGGTGATTTTGTAAAATGAAAACAGACCGAAACATAAGGACCAACACTCCCACGCAGATGATAAATGCAGACGGACTTTTTATTTTATTTTTTTTTTTTATGTGCGGCTGTAAGTTTTTGTTCTTTTTTTCTTTTTTTCGCCCGAGCGCCCCCACCCCCAAACCCCCTCGCTGCCTGCGAGCCGAGCTCAACGCACAAGACAGCCGTCATCCGTAACATCTGGCCCGGGCCGGGGCCAGAGCATGTGAGCGCGGGGGCGTATTGGCAGACGGAAGGTGTCGGTAGGCAACTGCTAGGCAAAGGGAAAGACGGAGAGAAGAGGAGGGAGAGCAAAAAAAAAAAAAAAAAAAAAAAGGAAGAGACAACACAAGCATGTGTCGAAGAGGTGGATGACGCAGCAAAAACGAGAAGCGGAGGAGAAATCCCGAACAAGTGAGCCAGCTTGGGGGAAGGGTCGGGGGTAAGGGAAGGGCGTCGGATGGATGGACAGCAAACCGACATGTGTGGATGTCATCTGGCCGTCGGTCAAGCACAGAGAAAGTGAGAGGAAAGGAAAAAAAAAAAAAAAGGATGAGAGCTCCAACGAGGAACAAAGGTGGGGTTGGGTATGGGGGGGGTGGGGGATTGAAGCCTAATTCCAAAAGCAGCTGTGTGTGTCAGGAGGAGAGTGGGAGGCTCGGTTCTTGGGATATGGACGCTCTCTCATGGCCCGTAACATCCTCTGACCTCCATAACGTCAACAGCGACTCGTTGGGCCCCCAAGTCAGACCTTAAAAAAAGAAAAAAAGAAATAAAAAAGAGGAAAAAAAAAAAAAAACCCCGAAGCTTTTTGCCTGACCGTTTCCCAGCACCTGAACATCAGAAAGCCATAAATTAGTCCGGTTCTGTCAAATGTTGAAGCTAAACATGAGCTGCTAAAACTGTCTGCTAAAAGCTAACCTGGAAGTTATTTTGCGGGACTGCTTTTGCACATAATATGCATGTTTAATTTGGCGCTGTTTGCTCATCTTTTAACAACTGTACTGTCGTTCATTAAGTTTGTATCAGGATTGTATGCCGATTTTTATGAAAGCGTACTTGTTAAAAATGTTGCACACTAATAGGTAACTGGACCCCCGTTAGCTTTGACACGCCACGTTTCCTGTGGTATTGTTTCGATAAGCTTCTGATGTCACTCGCACAGTGTGACGTCGCCTCCGCCCCTAATAAACATCATTAGAGACCGCTCCTAGTGAGCGTGAAATCTCATTTTGAACTTCGCTCATCCACTTCCTGTTTTAAAGAGAAATCGAAATCGACTAAAATCCGTATCACCGGGTCGATTCTGATCGCCGCATCTCTTAAAAACATTTCGTTTGCGTCGAGCAGATTCAAAAAGTAAACACCCCTGTGTTAGAGGATCTTCTAGGAATCAAGAGCAAGAACTACAGCCGTGTCCATTTCTTGACATTTCTCCAGAGAAGGTGACGTCTTGTGATTTCCGTGTGTTCCCGCAGGCTGTTTGCAGGCAGCGTCCCGAGGATGGCCTTCATCAGCGTGGGAGGCTTCATCTTCCTGGGAGCGTACGAAAAGGTCCGCCGCACTTTGCTATAGCGGGGCTTCATGGGACTACTACCCCTACAGCGGACCCTCGGTGTCGCCGTGCAGGTTGGGCGACGCTACCAGCTCAGTGCCCT
The DNA here is from genome assembly GCA_903067095.1 of Girardinus metallicus. Lineage (NCBI taxonomy): Eukaryota > Metazoa > Chordata > Actinopteri > Cyprinodontiformes > Poeciliidae > Girardinus > Girardinus metallicus. The sequence continues at coordinate 60,898 of CAEGAE010093673.1, read as the reverse complement.
GAGGATTCGAAGCTGACTACATTACCCAGGATGCTGCATTCCTGGTGGATAACATGGAACAGACTCCATCTGTATTTATGATCCTGTCCTGTAATTTTGGAATGGATTCTTGTGATTTTTCCCGTCACCCTCCAGTCTCCGGCCCTACAACGTTTGATGTCCGTTTTGTTTAATGTTTTATCCATATTTTTCTTCTCTCTGTTAAGCTCGGCCACCTGCGTAAAAGACGCACCCGCGATATGTCACCGTTGTTACATTCCAACTAGAGCAAAGCTGACCTCATCCCACCTACGAGAGCCGTATTCCCCCCCCCTCACCCCCCTGAGACGCTGCCAACAGTGGAGCACTTTGTTGAATTAACAAGCCTGTGGGGTTGATCTGCAGGCTCGGCTGCTCCACACGAGATTCTTCATTACAGCTCGAGGTCTTAACCTGTGATGACTTTATTGTCTCTTTCCTTAGCTAGCTGGAAAACATGGTAGGAACTGAGGGTGGGGGGACGGGGGGCGGGGAGGGAGGGAGGGATTTTTTGAATGTTTTTAATTTACTACATTTAGATGGTGGAAAATGTAAGATGTCCTCTGAAAGTCTGCTTTAAACATATTTGGGCGTATTAGCATTTAGCATCAAATTTTAGCAAGAAATCAACTGCAGCTGGACTAGATCGTGAGTTAAACCCACAATGCATCAGTTCATACCTGCTGTTGTGCATGACGTACGGTAAGTTGCGTTAGTAAATGAAAACTTGCTCAGCGAATAGGGCACCAAAACTGACTCTAGCGCAGCTACTCGCATCCCTGTGGATGTTCTTTAATTTCTGCAGATCAGATCGTGATGTTTTGCTTTTTTAAGTCCTTTAGCCTACTTCATGCTGGCCTATTTAGGTCTTTTTTTTTTTCTTTTTTTTTTTGATTTGTTAATCAAAAAGATTGACCAGTCACAGACAGATGGGCCTGTCTGCGTTTTTGCTCTCAGTCAAGTTATCTTCGCTAATATTAGTTTGACGATCTGAACCCGTTAAGGAGGCAAACACTCTCCCAGAATGCCACATTACTGCGTCGATGTGACACTTTAGATTCCTAATACGCTGCTGCCATGAGAAATGCGTCTGGGTTCTAAGCTGGTCACAAAAGACATTCCTGAATATTTTCCCACTTGCGGCCTGGGCCAGGCATATGGCTTTCGTTCGGTTTGCAAAGGTTTCTGAGACATCAGCTGCTGGGATCCGCAACTTGCATGCGCTTTTCATTTCTGCGTTTGATCTCTTATTACAGCAGAGCGTCTGTTTTCTAGCTCGCTCCCCGCAAAAGTAGGTTGTTGTGACAACGGTGGAGGGCGAGACGTACGAAAGGTTGAGAATGAAGAACAAAGGGGGAGACTTCCCAGGTTTTGTGTGTACACAGTTGAAACCAGATATTCACGTACACATTTTTTATTTTTTTTTGTCTCAGAAATCATTTTGATCATTCTAACTGATCTAAAACAAGGGATTTAACTTGAGACTGAAAAAAAAATCGTCTTTATGTAAACTTTAGGTTCCAATTGTATGTTAAAAATTTAGTTGCTTCTATACAAGATAGATATTATAAGAGCAATGCAATGTGTCCTGCGTGTCAGATGGAGGAATGAGCGTTTAAATGCAGGGAGACATTTTGGTATCGGCGCCGTGGTTTTTTTTCCTGTCCTTCACGAATCGGTGTAGAAAAAACCGAAAGGACGTCAGAAACAGTCAGACCGTCACTGTGCCGCTGAGCAACAGTAGCCGCTGTGTGATTGGTGGAGGCCACCGCCTTGGAGTCTGTCAATCACCCGATGACAATCATCCATCTGGAGCGCACATCCTGAGCCTGGAGTCAGCCTCCAGTCAAAAGCAGAAACTTCCAACCGGCCGCGGCTGGGAGGGGGTACAAAAAAACAAAAAAAAAAAAAAAAAAAATGGCTGCTGTCTTTGGAGCTGCGAGGAGCCAGGAGAGATCCCTGCTGGAGGTCCAGCTTTGTTTCATATCGCAGCGAGCGCTTCATTTGAACTGATGACTTCTCCATGAGCACCGCGACAGGAGGGAGGAGACCAGGACGCCAAATGCTAACTCAGCTCCAAACATCCGCTCCGTGTGTTTGTGTTGCACAGGTGAGGAAAAAAAAAAAAAAAAAAAAAAAAAGCACACGACACAGGTCATCATAGCAAAATGTGATTTTATTAGACACTTCAATGCCATGTTAGACACTTCACTGTTTTTATTATTATTATTATTATTTTAGCTTTGACATTGGTACAGACGCTTTGCTTCAATAAATTAGTCTCAGAACATGAACTGCGCTCCCTCTCTGTCTGTCGTCCCTTTAAGGTGAGGGGGGGGGGGGGGATCTCTGAGTGGTCTCGGAGGTAAAGTCACCTCTGGTAGGTGTAACAGGAGGACGATGTCCTCCGCTTTACCTCTGGCACTGAAACCCAATGAAAACCGCTCCGACTGAACGTGACCCGGTGTGTTCAGGGACTGTGGGAGAAGGTGGAGGGTTCCGTGAACGCATTGATCCTAGTTTGGTTAGAGCGCATTTTCACAAGCCGCCCCAACGGTTCACAGCGTTACCCTGAAGACATGACGCATATATCTGAACTGCAGTGATGGAAGTGGGTGGAATACTGGCCTTTTTGCTACAACAGCGGGTGTTGTGGAAGATTACAGCAGTAACATCATAAAATGAAGCCAAATTCGTGACCAAAGCACGATTGTAGCTTCCATTGTAAATGTGCCTTATGGGCTCGACGTACAGGGGGGCGGGGCGAACCCAACACACGGGACGCGGCAGAGTCGACAGCGACAAAAACTGAAAAATGTCACATTTTTGTCGCCGTTTATGTCTACAAGCTCGAAATTTAAGCGGCTGTCGCTTCACTACGCAGGCTCCGTAGGAAATGGATGGAGAGGGAAAGACGCCGCCTCCCGTGTGTCGAGTAGAGATGCACCGATACTTCGGCTGGTGACTGGAATTGGCCGATTTTCATATTAGCCAATATTTCAAAATTGCCTTTGTTTTCCCGATTAATTAACACTCTGGCAACACTCCTTAGCATGGAAGTTGATACTGACAGAAGACGCAAGACTGTTTCTTTTTTTTTTTTTTTTTTTTATATATATAAAGATGTAAAAACCTTGAAATGTCTTAAATTCATGTATCTAAAATGAAGGACTTGAGATTTCTTAAATTGGTTTAAAAAAATAAGTTGGCATATAATACGTTAATCACAGGTACTTACAATTTGGTCTTGGGAGGACTATTTCATTTTGTATATTCTGTCTTCTTTTTCTCACTTAACTTTTCTGTCCTATTCAGTTTCGATCGCCTCGAGTCACAGAAGTCGAAACTACCGATGGCTCACTGCTAACATACCCTTACTAGCTCGCTTATTTTTTATTTTGCATCTATCATGGGATAGATAGTAGATGTATCACCACTCTGTTGGACGAAGTTTGTACATTTCCATGGATATATTGGCCTTAAATTCAAGTTATAGTGGTCTTAAAAACTCTTAAATTTGAGTTGAAACCCTGAAGAAGGTGGCAGAATTTGTTTGAAGTTAAACTTTTCTAAGGAGGCATTTTGACCTGCCTCAGGGACACCTTCGACGGGAAACCGAATGGAGCTCGCTGCCTTTTGGAAATCTCGGAGTTTCGTCTCGGAAGTCAAAAAAAGGTGCCAAATATCGGCCTCTGATCGGTGCATCTCCATTTATATTCGGGGTCATTTTTGGTCTTTTGCGGCAGGTGGTGGCAAAGTTTCATTACATTTGTCACAATGTCACCAAGTTCAACCATCCTAAGAGACACATGAATCCTAGGAGGTTCAGAGCAGCTTTGTGGTAATCTGTAGCATAACGATATCAAACGGGTGGAAAAACATTAACGCCACATGTTCTGGTGGCTCTGAAAAACGTTCCCCGTGTTCCTATTGACAGACGATGTGCACGATCTGTTTGTGACGAGTTTAAAAAGTGCTTGAGCTGACTGACTGCCCCACAAACGTACCGAAACGGTTTCACATCAAAGCTCTTCCTTCATACCGCAACAGCGCGCATGAATTGTGTTTCTGTAAGGCCATAGCTGGTGGCGCTTTCCCCTCCGAAAAAACTAAAAACATACCGTCAAGTGCGACCAAGTGTTTTGCTTGCGATAAGGGGTGCACCTGTATTTTTCTCCAAAAATGTCTTTTAAAAATTAAAAAAATAAAATAAAAATCACAGGTTGAATCTTTGATCATGCAATAAGGCACTGCAGCTGGATGTTGGTAAAAGCTGAAAAAGGCTGTTTTCTTTTTTCCCCCTAACAATTAAAAATATCACTTCTTTCTTTGCCATGCACATATATTCAAACACTCTTTTTGAAAAAGTTATATAATATATAAGAAAACTCTTATGTACAGTCAAAAGTCCCACTGTATATTTCTCTTTCCCCCCCATACTGCACATAATTACACTGTACAAGATTCCCTATGTTTGCATGCTTCAAATGCAAGTCACATTTTTTTTTTTTTTTTTTTGGTGCTAGAGTTCTTTCTTTAAACCGGTCACCTCCCAAATGAAGGTTTTAAACTATGTACAGCCGATACGCTCGGGCGGGACGCCACCCGCACAAGCTCCATCTTCAAACTCTGGACTCTCTCCCTATTGGTCCTCCCCGGAATCGCCGTGTCGGTCCTCGGATCCAGGAGGCTCGGGATCGTTCCCCTCGATGTGAGGTAGCAGTTTATTTCCCAGTGCAAAGAAAGATTTTTATTTTTTTTTTTCAGAAAGTCCACATTTTGGGGCTTGATTCGGTGTCTGCTAGTCGCTGGCTCTCCTCAGGGGGGCGCTCTCGTTCTGAGAGGCTCTGAGGGCGTGTCCGTTAGGCAGCAGAGTCTGCCTGAGCTCAGGCTCGCAGTGGGTGTCCGTGCGCGGGCGGTTCGTCCCGCCGGGCAGCTTCACCGGCTCGTGGAAGGAGTCGTCCTGCGACGGCGGTCCCGCCAACGTGCGTCCCGCTCTGCTCGCTGCGAGACAAAGACACACGGGAGGGAAAACGTCACGTCGACGACATCGACGGTGGCACAGACCAAGACAGAAGTACCGCAAAGTAGAAAAGTTGATTTATAATTGTGTTTAGCCTACTAACCTAATAGTTTGTAGAGACACTTCATTTTTCTCCACTGAATAACTCGAGAGCATCTGCAAACGCCAAAGTTCCAATTCGTAGTAGGATTTAGGATGACAGGGCTTTGACTAGGCCACTCTCAACACATAAATATGCTTTAATCTTAAAGCTCCAAAGCCATTAGTGGCTTTCTAGACTTTCCACAATGGCGAAACTTGATATAGTATATGTTTTTAAATACTGTAAAAAAAAAATAGTTTCACAGTTCTTTATGGAGTAACTGAATTAGATTTTCACAGCACAATGACAGTACAAGCACCGGTAAAGACTTTTCAAAACAAATTTCTTCTAGTCGTTTCGTTGGAAATTATACATCTTCCCCAAATATCCAAACACCACAGATAGAAGTATATCCATCTTTTTTTTTTTTTTTAACAAAAAGTTGAGGTTTTTCTTCATTTTACAATACAAAATAAAATGGCGGTTCTTTAAAAAATGACAACGAATTTCCTGCAGTGGATTATAAGTCGTCTCTTCCACATACTTATCACGGGTTGTGGCAGGGCTTGTGCATAAACCAATCATTCAGCTTCAGGAAACTAAGGGAGTGGAATGTGAGCACAGAGCTGCGCTGACATGCGGAGGTGAGAATCGGCATTCGAAAGCCAATTCCAATCACATGACTCTCCGGCTAAATCCCAGCACAGGCCTACACACGCAACCGCAGGAGTCTGGCGGCGCGGAGAGGTTTTTATTTCAGCGTTTTTTTTTTTTTCCCTCTCTCATGTCCTGAGGGACTCTGGTCATGCAATAATAACTCACAACCAGATGCAAATTGACAAGGACTGAAGTTTCTCTTCAGTTCTCTGTGAGCTCACCTGATGTAAGCGATATTCCTGTGAGAGTAAAGCTTCAGGAATTCAGCTAAATTTATGGCTTACTGTGGGCATTTTTTTTTTTTTTTTTTTTGATTTTCCTCCAACCAATGAGAACAAACAAAAAAAAAAAAAATCCACATCTGCACACGAACCTTTTTGCTCGTCATGACTCCTCTCTATCGTGTCGTGATTTTTGGGGAAAGCGGATCCTTGCGTGTCCTTTCGGTTTCCGCGGGGAGTGCCGTTGCAGAGTGGAGGGGCTGCGTGCGACCCCGTGTCCCTCGGTTCCCCCGGGTTACACTGAGAGTAGCGCGGGGGCCCCAGCAGCTGCTGCTGCTGGTACTCGGCGCCCCGAGCGAGGCCGTATCCGTGGGTCAGGTAGTCGGCGTCGTTGGAGTAGCTGTTGCCGCTCTCCATGCAGTCTGTGCACACCACCGCTCCGTCGAAACCTGCAGCCGCGGAGGAGGGAGATAAATCATTTGAAGGCAGTAAATCGTGTTAAGAGTGTCTGTTGGCAGTTATTTACGACTGAGCAGGCTTTTACACTGAAGGCTGCTGGCAGAACAAATATTTGGAGTAGCGAGGCAGCAGTGGGCGGACCGATGGGTACCTGAGGCGTCCACGACGTGCCCGTTGGGCTGCGGCGCACCTCCGGCTTCCACGCGGATGCACACGTCCTGCCGCTCCGACAGCGTGCCCTGAGACGACAGGTAGCTGGGGACGTCCGGAGGGACGATCGTCTCGTCTGGAGCGAATAAACGGAGACGTTAGAAACCGGAATCAATCAGGATCCTCTCTGGTTCTCGGTTCTGAACCCACCCGTGTTGGTCACGCTGCACTCCTCGCTCTTCTTCCTCGTCTGGTAGATGATGCAGACCCAAACCAGCGACGTGGCCACGATGCTCGTCACCACGGCAATGACGATGATGCCGATGGTGACCGTGCTAAGGCCCGCCGGCGGCGCGCACGGGCCCCTGCGCTGCGTCACCGCCAGCTGGCTGTGGGCGCGCTCCGTGCCCAGCGTGTTGGACATGAGGCAGGTGTAGCGTCCGGCGTCCTCCAGCGAGGCGGCGCCAATGACCAGCAGCTGGTTGCCCGGGGTGAAGTAGTGCCGGTCGGAGGGTCGCAGCGGCTGGTCATCGCGCAGCCAGGTGATGCGCGGGGGCGGACTGCCAAGGGCTTTGCACTGCAGCGCCACCGTGTCGCCCACCGCCACGCTGCGGTCCTCCATTTCCTGGGCCAGGTAGGGAGTCTCTGGAGAACGAGGAAGGAGGAAAGGAGTTGGAATTTGACGCAGTTTTTTTTTTCTCCAATTACCAAATTATATCCGACTCAGCACAGCAGCATTCATTTTAAGATTTTAAGTGTCCTTGGGTGAGGGTGTCACTGTCACGGATGACAGGATATTAGTTACAAAGCAACCCAGGAAACGTCAACATTTAGTCTCTCAACAACAAGAACATTGACTTAAACTCCAACTTGTGGACATTTCACAGTGGCTCTCGTCGACTTAACTAAAAATTGTGAAGAATGAATAAATAATTGCACAAAATTTCCACCGTAGAATGACTGCAGGCCTCTACAGTTCCTCACATCTATTTTTCCTGTCATTAGGTTGGAGACTAGCGAGGCGCATCAGCCACAGATACTTTATTTTCTAATATTTTGTTTTGGAACTGAGACATTCATAAATGTATGAACAACACTTGTTATATTATGACATTTAAATTTCTTATTTACATGTGTATGTTTTTTTTTTTTTTTTAACAAATGTGGCAAAAAAATTTTAAAAAATTATCCCACATTTTTCTCTCTGACAGGTTAAATATGTTCGGCAGTGAACTGAATAATTGGCACCCCGGCTTAATAATTGGCACAGCACATCTGGTTTTGCTACATTTATACCAGCATTCTGTAAATTAAAATGTATCCTTTATATTTTTTTGCAAGATTTTTATTTACTTTACAGCCCTAAAGTTGAGTTTTCTCAAAAGGTCATGTAGCGTTTTGCAGCTCTAAAAAGTCTTTCTGTAGCTTCACTGGGGGTAAAATGGCTCTTTGGGTTGTAAAGTTCGCAGACTCCTGATCCGGAATGACCCCAAGTCTGCTTCAATACTACTGGTCAATGCCAGGAACTCAGCTGATTTAAACAAATCAGCTGAGTCCATTCCCGGCAAAACATTGGCCAGGATTGTGCACTATTAAAAGTCAGGTTATAAGTTTTCTGCTCCATATTATTACAGTAGAATAGTGGCAGGATCCCAGAGAAAAGCCCCGTCTCATTCAACAGCGGTCCTCCTGCATCGCTTCGACTGCGGCACCAGTTAACGTTTTATCACAACACACTAACAAGATTTCCTCTGCGGGAGAATCCTCTGTGGAACAATGCAGCCAGTGTGTCTCTGAGTGACTTTTACATTCTGGAGAATGAACCGCATTGAATTCTGTGCAAGAGAAAGAGAGTGTGTGTGTGTGTGTGTGTGAGGGTCAGCCTCTCAGACTCAACACTTCCCCTCACGGTGGGACACACAGATTAAGAGATCTCACTTAACCCACTTCAGCCTCCCCCATTTTTCTTCTATCTATACTTTCTCCATCAATCCCCCCTCCTCTCTTTTCTTTTTTTACCCCTCTAGCTCTCCCCTCCCCCTACCTCCCTGTTCCAGTTCTCCTTTGCCTCACCTCTCCTCTCCTCCCCCCCATCTCTCTTTTCCAGACAGGGGCCCCTCGACTGCAGCCACCATCCCCCTGCACCAACCCAAACATCACAGATTCGGCACACAGGCTCTGTTGATTCAGTGTTTTGCGTTGCCGGGTAGATTAGCAGCGAAGGCGCGAACCTAAACCTAAAAGTTTGAGAATAATAGTTTTTTTATATTTTCTTTTTTTTTGCTTCAGGGAGCTGCATTGCTCATCTAAACACAAAGATGTTGTGTGTGTGCTGCGCTGCTTACAGGAGTGAAGTCCGTTTTGTTTGCTGAGTAAAACAACCAATAAACTGGGAGCAGTGAGGCCTACAGCGAGGTGGTTCCTCCCACTGAGAGGAAAGAAGGGGGTGGAAATGCCTAACAAACGCCCCTCTGTGAGAACCCCCCGCCACCATCCACACTCTGACCCCTATCCGCGACCTCTGCCCCCTGACCCGCAGCACGGCCGCAGCTGGCGAGAAAAGAAAAATAAAAAAGCTCCTCATTCTGACCGATTCCCAACCGAGCACCCGGCTATTTCCACACGTCGCCGTGGGAACCTCTTACCCAGGACGGTGAGGGTGGCGTTGGCCGACACGGTGCCTGCCGTGTTCTTGGCCGTGCAGCTGTACACGCCCATGTCCTCGGGCTTCACGTCCGTGATGAAGAACACGTCGTCGTCGGGCATGACGTGCATCCGGCGCTCCCGGGCGGCGGGGAAGTCCGTGCCGCCGTCTTTCTGCCAGGCGATCTGTGGCGCCGGGTGGCCCTCGGCGGCGCACTCCAACCTGGCGGTGTGGCCCGTGCGGATGGTGCTGTCCCTGGGAGTCTTCAGGAAAGACGGCAGGACTGTGGAGAAAGGAATAGTCAATGCCGTTTTGTAGGTTTTTGTTCCGAGATCTGCTCTGCGCAGAACTTTTACTTCAGAATTTAATGGCAGATGTTAAAGATTATTGAGCGATTCACTTCTTTTTCCAGATGTTCTTGGACTTTGTACCCAAAGTCTTTCAGCAAAATTCTATGGGAAACTGTTTTTCTCCAAGATATTTGTACTAGAAATGCGCCGAACACTGATTTATGGAATATTAGTGTAATAAGAACAGCATTCAAAATATTTCTGTCTAGCCTTCCTCCTGGGAGCTTCGTAATGTAAGAAGTAGAGGTGACATGAGATCAGTCATTGTAAAAGAGGATTATTTTATAGCCCAGCGATGATGGAGATAACATTTTAAATGTCTTTAATACTAAACCACAAATACTAAAAGAGCACAGTTAGCCCAGCTAGCGCAGCAACCTTCTACCCCCTAGAGATTGTGGCTCATTTTATTAAGTTAATTCTGCATGTTCCACTTAAATCACGTTAAAAGTTGGAAAGAACAACTTTTATTATTAACTCTTATGTGCTAAAAGTTTTGCTCTCTCTTGCTTTTTGCCAGCCTAAGTGAACTGCAGACGTATTTGGAAATGTAATCTCTTTATTTTTTGCTTCTGCTGACTTTATCTTAAACTCCTCACTTATACCAACAAAAGCTACTTTTAGGGTTTCTTCACACCTGATTCAAAAATGCAACATTTGTAGCATTTTCAGCTAGTGTGGTTCGCTTTCTCCCTGCAACAACCTATTCGCCTCCTTGCCTGTGGTGGCGCTGCACCAACAACTACTTAAGAAAACAACAGCAACGCCTCTGAAAAAGACGTGGGCGCAACTTCTTTCTTTACAGAGTGTAAACAAAGATGGAGTAGCGTCAGATTTTAGCGGTTGTAGAAGATCATGAGCCATTTCTCCCGATAGTGTTTCAGACTCACACAATTGTTTTGTTTGTCTTTAACCAGACAGAAAAAAACAAGCTAAATGTTCAGCGCATTTCTGGTCTGTACACAAAGACAACTAGTAAAAAATAAATACTAGTGTGGCAATTCTGTAACTCTCCATATTCAGAAATATGGTCAGAAACCTTCTATTGAATTACAGCCAAATTTATTGATTAGCAAGTTCATGCTAGAGTAGATGGTGGCCAAGGAAGAGACAATTAATTTGAGCGAAAGCTTACCAAACAAAGATTAAAAGTATGCCACAGTTTTTCCGTGTTCTAGAAATCATAATCAATTCTGCAACGGCGACGTACCGTTGACGACAACCTGAGCCTTGCTGGAGTAGGTGGAGCCAAAGTGGTTGGTGATGATGCACTGGTAGCGGCCCTCATCGGCGAAGGTGGCGCGCCGCAGGTGCAGGATGGTGGTGTACTCCATCACGCCTCCTGCGACGGCCGGCGTGTCGGACGTGGCGCCCTGAGGTTGGGAGCGCACATGCGCGAAGTTCTCCATCTCGCCGTGGCGGAGCAGCTCCTGGTCTTTGCGCCAGGCGAATGTCATGGGGGAGGAGCTGCTGCTCGCCGCCGTGCAGGTGAGACGCACGTCGCTGCCGAGCACCGTCACCGTGTTCTCTGGCTGGACTGTGATCTGAGGCTTGGGAAGGTCGTCTAGATGGAGGCGGTCGTGCAAAAAGTAGGTCAGGAAACATATGGCGGCATGTGGGAATGTAAAAATGACCAAAAAAGCGCACACTTGCAAAACTTGACTTACCACACACAAAGCTGTTTTGTGGCGCTTCAAATATGCTGGTTCCCTGCAGGCTCACTGGGTGGGCACAGGTGGCGTTTACACCCACCTGTAGGCCATGGGTGTGCAGCCAGACGGGCAACCACTGGAGCTGGCAGTCACAGAGGAAACTGTTGCTGTGGATGAGACTAGAGGAGAGCAGAATACACTAAATCACCTTTAAGATTATCTACGCAAACGTTTAAAACCTTGTCATTTTCCTTCCATTTTATAACTGTGCAAGACTTTCCATTGGCAGGGTCTCCCCCAGTGTATTATAAACCTGGGGGCCCCCAGGCTTTACTTGCTAAGCTTTGTTTGTTTTATTTATTTTAGGGGGTTTTAACACTTTACAGTTGGTGTTTAGGTATTGTTGGTCATGTCTTCCAATAGCACATAATTACACAGTGATATTTTCAAATTTCTTCTCAACTTTATACAATTTTTTAACTCAAAAACACAGAAAGTTGCAGGATGAGCCCAAGCTTCCCTACCACCAGGCTTAGCTAGTTTTATGGGCAACACCCTGCAATGGTGTATCATTAAATCTTTATAAAACATCATGAATTTTGTTGTAATATGCAAAAAAAACAGCTCAATTTATATATATAATGTGAAACTGTGTAAAACAATGCTGCCACTCACAGGCTTTTGAGGTTCCTCATCTTGCTGAACGCATCAGGCTGGATAGAACGGATGGCGTTGTCACCCAAGTTCCTGTCAACACGAAAGAAATTGGCAAAATCAGGTGTGTGACGGTTTTACGCTAAGGTGGAAATATTGTGGGTTTTTTTTTCAAATGCAGGTTAGCTATGCCACTCTTTGAACAAAATCCTTTTAAAAAAGAAAAGTCTGATAGGGATTCTGTTTTTACAGCAGAGCTCACCATATGCTCAATAGCTTGTGCCGAGGCAAGGAGGGAAAAAAAAAACATGCAGGCAGAGATTGAGCTAGACTAACGAGACAGAGGCAGCTGGCTGCTCTGTCTTCTCCTTTTACAAAGGCCCTATTAAATTGCTAGCAACCTCGCCTCTGCCAGCTACTTTTAGGCAATCTCTGCTCCCCCGCCCTCCCTCTGCTGGTCTTTACGCCCAGTCGTTCTGCTGTGGGGTACTCACAGGTGTTCCAGGGTCTCCAGGCCGGCGAAGGCTTTCTTGGCCACCGATTTGATCTTGTTTCCAAACAGAGTACTGCCGTCGCAGAACACGCAGGGTGTCGATTGATGGAGGGAGGGGAAGAAGAGGTGGGAAGAGAGAGAGACGCACAATTAGTGAGGGTGGGAAAAAGGATTGGGGGTGCTGGAAATGTGACCTGGGTAAAGATTAGAAAGGAGGAAGGGTGAGCGAGATTAAATGGGTTGCTTTTCAAGGACAACTTTTATCTGGACGCTACTGTTTTGTGGGTGAGACCATCTATTAAATCGATAAATTGATTCTATCAATTAATAGAGTGTTCTGTTTATGAAGATTGAATTTTCGGAAAACTCCCAGGAAGGATGAATGAAATAAAAGCACAGATTTTTAGAAATGTTTTCTGTCATTTCCTAGAAGATAGAAAAAAACATCCGATATGTATTCGATTTAGTACCACATGTAGAAGTGGAACAAATCAGTTTTTTTTTTGCTTTTGTTTGCATGAAAAGATCAGAATTGAGCTGTTCAGACTGCCATGGAAAAGTTGGATATGCACCGTATATATGAGAAAAACATTAAAAACAGATTTGGGTGACATTTGCCTGTTGTGTGAATGTAACCTAATGTTAATGTATCTTAAAATTCAAAAAAGTTCTTTCCGTTTTAACTAAATAGTGCCCCCTATAGGCCAGGTGTTGAACCAAAAGATTGATTAAATCCATAATGTAAATGTATCTTGTTTAAAATCAAACTAAAAAAAAACAATGTTTGACATTATGCAAAATGAAAAACAGAAAATGTAGCCCTCACCGCTAATGAACTTTTTTTTTTTTTTCAGAGAAAAAAGCGAGGGAAAAAAAACCTGGCTAAAATGGTATGAAAAAACTGGCAATTAAATTTTTAAGCCATATTGGCCAGCCCTACCATCTATCCTTCTTCATTCCATCACTAACATACTGAGAAGTTTGTGGCTATAATAAGACAAAATGTGGAATGGGTCAAGGAGAAGGAAGGCATTTGCAAAGCACCATGTGCTGGACACTTTGAAGTCCTCTTCTTGTTCCCCTTCTACATTTTCTTTTTCCCATGGCTCACTTTGACAGCTTTGGGACACAGAGGACTGCTTCCGCCAACGGTACGACAAAAAAAAAAAGGGGGCAGGGTCAGAGGGCGGGACAGGCGAGGCGTTTGATGTTTGATGACTGAATACAGCCCTCGATTTCTCTCGGCTCCCAACAACAGACAGTGGGAATGAGGGGAGCAGAGGAACGGAGGCACAGAGCAGAAATAGAAATGAGCCTATTGGGGGAGCGAACCCCCGCCAGCTGGAAGAAAAGCCCTTTCTCTCCACATTTCTTGGGCTCTTTCTTTCGGCCGTGCTCACACTGGGAACCATCTTGGCTGGACGTCGTCTTTTCATCCTGCAGGTTGATGATTGCTTGCCTAGCGCCACAAAGACTTGTCTCTCGCTCCAATTTCACAAATTGCTAACTTGATATAGAACAGCTCAGTTATAGGCAAAGAAACTCGTACAGCTTTCACACATAACTAGTCAGATGCACCTGAATGTTATGGCTAGCTGACCTCCTCGGCATGCACTCGACGTCTACAGCATCCTATCGACAATCTAATTACTCAACATCTCTTTGTTAAAACAGATTCATACCCGGAAGCTGCAGGACATCATCCACCGAGGATTAGAGCTCCACAAGGCAGTCGCTAGCACTGAAGGCAAACATCAGTCAGTGGCCTTGTCCTGCGATTATCCTGTTCTGCCACTATTAGACCAAGTAGCTAATTACCAGAGGATACTCTAAAAGGAAGCTCTGGAGCATCATGATCCAAATTGTGGAGGGTTACTCTCTTAAAGTCCTGTACAAACCAGGTACCAGTATCATCACTTGGATATCTCGTTTGTTTCCAGTTTTTGGTGATAGAATAACGGTGTTTTCACACCTGATTGTCTGGTAGACTCAGTTTGATTGGGGACCAAAGTTGTTACATTTTCAGCTGGTTCCGCTTTCACACTGAATTGAGTCAAACGATCCAACCGTCTACCCCCTGTCTGTGGTGGCACTGCACCAAGACCTACTGAACAAAACAGAAAAAAAAACCTCCAAAGAAGACATGAGCCAAATTCCTTCTTCACAACTTGTAAACAAAAATAAGAGTAGCGCCAAATTTTAGCAGTTGTAAGATTTCTGTTTTGTCTTCGGTAAAAGCCATTTCTCCCACTAGTGCTAGACTCACATCAGGCTGGATGCATTTGTTTTGGTTGTATTTACCAAGAATGCTTTGCACTAATGTGTAGTTCCTGCTTTTTTTTTTAAAGTGGTCTCCAGTCCACTTTCATCCACATACGCATTCATATGCGTTTAACCAAACCGAGATCTAGGTCTTTAGGTGAACCAGAGTTTGATTGTGCATTCACACCTCCCCAAACAAACCAGACATTGTTGACAAACAAACTAGAGTAAGTGGACCAAACGGGGCTAGTGTGAATGCACCCTAATGTACAAGGGTTTTGCGGTTCTAAAAAGCAAAGTTGGAAGTGAAGATTAAGTAAGGACTTGGATGGACACTTTTGATTTGAACAGAAAAAGTTTTTCTATTCTCCTGTTTTTAAAGAGCAGAGAGAGTCTCAGGACAAGGGAGTGAAATGGAGGGTGTGGGAATGAATGTGGGGAAGATACTCACAGCTTGTTGAGCTTGTCCAATCCAGTGAAGGCCCCGTTGGTGTCCTCTATTGTGCCAGAGATGTCGTTATGGTCCAACTCCCTGCAGAGAGAAGGAGAGAAGAGAGGGAGGGGTAATAAGGACCAAAAGGAAATGGACGGGGATGGGGGTCTGTCTACAGGGAAGAGTTTCCCAGCCCTGAAAGTTATGGGTTGCCCACTCACCCACGCTCCAACCTCCCCCACTATCTGCACCTGGCCTGAAGAGCCCCTCTGCCGCTCTGCTCTGCCAACTGAGCAAATTCTTTCCTTCAAGAGGGATGGAGAAGTGCTTGTAAATACGCAAGCCCCCGATGCAAGGAAGCGTATGTTTAATTCATGATGGCATGGAGGGGACTGGCGAAAGCACAATGTCTCATCAGAGGCAGGCAATTGGGAGTAATGGTGGCAGGTAGGGTATGTCCAAGACTCTTAATGGTGGTAGGGGGCCAAGTTTGGCCATGGTCAGGCAGATAGACAATAGTATCAATAGAGAAGAGGGCCTTCTTTTACAGCACATTGGGAGCTTGTGAATGCATCTGTGAGATGCAACAAATTCTCAGATGAAGTCATCGCTGAGGAGAAGCCACGACTTGCCCCTTCCACATGAAGATCAAATAGATCAAACTCGGAGAACTCCTCTGAATCGACAAAGGCCTTCTTCCGATCTTGAGAAACCCCTTTGATGCCGATGGTCAGCTGCACCTCCTTCTCCCTTCACTATCCAAGCATCTTTTATTCCTCTCCCCCCACCCCGTTTCTTTTCAGCCTCCACTGTCTTTGGTATGGGGCTCGACTAGGCCTGCCAATTTCCAACACTTTCTGGCTGGCTGGATCTGAATCGCCGTTGCCTTGTTAAAGCAAAGCCAGGGGTGGGTGGGTGAGCCACCGTGGAGCTGAGGGACCGACGGAAAAAGGGGGTGGGCCCCAATGAGTCAGCGACCCCCGTGGCCGAATTAGAGGGCAGGCTGGCTTGTTTAGAGCTTTCACACCCTGATGTGGGCTCCAGCCCCATGCCAGCACAACCAGCAGCACATACCCAATTAAAGCTCCCCCAGCTCTTTTTCAGAGCCCTGCCTATGCCTGTCCTCCCCTACACTGATTAGATTAGGCCTGCCTCAAGAGACAAAGAGGGCAGAGGTTTGGACAAGGAAAGGAGAGTCTTCACAAACATCTTGCAAAACTAAAAATGGAACAGAAAAGTATTCATACTTTTGGTATTTTCTCCCACTTTCTCATGTTACAAGTGTAAATTTGTATTTCATTGGGAGGTTTTTGCATAACACCTCTTTTTGCTGCATCAGCTCATTAGGGGTATGTTTCCGCAAGCTTTGCACAGCGAAGTACTGATATTTTTGCTCATTCATCTTTGCAAAATAGCTGTAAACATCAATTCACATGTTTGTGTAGAACTGTATTTATGGGTATTACATTAAAAAAGGACTAAATGTAGATTTTGTACATGTAACCTTTTTTCTTACACTTCTGAATAGTAGGTCTATAACAGGGGTCTGAAACCTAAGTGGCTTTTTAAACCCTCTAACTTTGGCTCTTGGTAAATTTGACCAAATTACTAAGTATTGAGCAACTTTTAAAAATGTATAGGCAATAAATATATGCCTTTGCAGTTTCTCAGCTGTAACTCTTATGTATTGAATGTTTATGTGAAGTAAAGTTTTTCCCTTTAGGTTGCAAAGTACACGGGGTTTTATTTTTAACATCTATTTGAACTTTGAAGGTTCTGTGAAAACAATGCAATCATTTACTTTTATGGAAACATTTGACAATTTGTAAAGACTGGTTATTTTGCTTTGAACGGTCAAGTATGCAAATCGAATGCAAAGGTGACTCAGTGTTGTAAAGGCTGCTGACCTCTGCCTGTTCTATGACGTAACACCCTCATAAAATATATTAAGATTTGTGGCTGTAATGTGGAAAAGTATATGGGGTAGGAATACTTTGGCAAAGCGCATTGTTTTTCATGAGATAACATGCAGGGATAATAGCACAAGCAGAAGATAAAAAAAAAACAGACAAATAAAGGAAAATATGGGTGATTAAACACCAGAAATAAAAACATGGGAAAAGAGCCTAGAGCTCATCAAAACTGCTCGTCTCTTCCCTCTGTGACCAGTAAACAAGCCCCCAGTGTGTCGCAGAGAGAGAGAGAGAAAGAGAGAGACCAGTGTTTGGCAGATCAGCCTGCTGTGAGAGAGCTCATCTATGGAGATCTGGCTCTGCTTTTTGTGTTGTGTGTGTGTGTTTTTTTTTCCTGGCTTGGAAAGCAGCAGAGCCAAGTAAACTGTAGTTAAGAACCAAGACCCAAAAGGCTTTGAAGGATTTATCCATCGACTTTTTCCCTCTTTGCTTCTCTCCCTTTATTTTATTTTGGCACCTTGTGCAAAAGGTGGAAGAAAAAGTCTTTCGCCTGAAGTTCTAGACGCATGGAGGCATATCAACACTTTCAAGTCCAAGCTTGTCCAGACAACAGACCGGGGAAAAAAAGAGGAAAATAAAAGCAGGAAAAGCAACAAATGGCAACAGAAAATAAGAGAAAACGGCATGAATATACATGAATACTAATCAGTCCCTCCAGGATGTCGCAGTGTTGTTTTGTGAGTATTGTGGTCGATTTTGTGGCACCTTTTTCAAAAAGCTGCAATTTTTTTTTTTTTTTTTTTTTTTTTATCATAGCATCGTCTTCCAAAAAGATTCAAATTGCTACACATAATCTTCCTGAAAAAGACAGGATTTTTGTCAATATTAAAAGTGCAAACAACGTTTACAATACAAATAAAATCAAGTCATGAGGAGGATTCAAAGTGCAGAAGAAGAACTTCATATTGGTCATCCACGGCAACATAAAGTGTTTAGACAGCATAAGCAAATCCTACAAAATGTCTCTAAATCTATTTAGCAAAAAAAAAAAGGCAGATGTTACATTTTAGCATCACACCTCCATCTTTCAAAAACGCCATGAAGTCTCAGGAAGTTAAATTGAAAGAGGAATAAGGGGATTGGTCAAAATTCGGCCGAGTTGCAGTGGCTGGTTAGAAAACGTTAAGGTGACTGGTCAGATTTGCAGAAAAGTTGTGCAGACTGTTGGACATTGCAAGTCTGCACCAAATTAGCGAATCATGAGTGAATTTGCATTAATATTTGCGATTGCAACTTCCTGGAGCGACTGACTAATAGGACGCTTTGTAAAGGGAATACTTGGGCATAAATATCAAATATCACACAGGCAACGCTGATATTTAACAGCTCAGCTTTCACTGGTCCCAAGTGTCTCACCTCTTCATCAGAGGTGAGAGAGGGGTAGAGGGGGTTATTTGGGGTTTGGTAATAACGGCTCGTGGTGGTGCACTTACAGGACTCGTAGAGCCTTGAGGCCCCTGAAGGCTCCCTCATTGATGTGGCTGATGGAGTTGCGGCCCAGCCGCAGTGTGTGTAGATCCCCCAGCATGGCCAGACTCCCCTCGTCCAGACGGGTCAAGTTGTTGTACGACAGATTCCTGGACAGAAGAAGACGCAGACAGAAAAAGACGGGACAGACACAGACAGACGGGGGGAAGAAAAAAAGAAGTTTGCTGTGAGGTCTGGAAGGAGATGACAGGTTTACAGAACACAAAGACAGCTTGCAACATCATTAGACTTAAATTTCATGGATGATTTGAAAGCGCTTTGCAAGCCTGTGATGTCTTTTTTTCCGTGGTGTAACAAGCAACTAGCAGAATGGATTCAGCAGACATGGAAGCAAAGCTGAGATCCAAATCATTAAGCAGGGAGGAAACCGTCCTGGAAGGGACGTTATGTGTCTATAATCTACATTTACACACCAACAAGAGAATGTGGTAAACCCCAGAAAATAAAACTCAATCCTAAAAATGGTACAGTTAATGTGCTATTTGTTTACTCGGAAGCCTGCGGAAAACACACACACACACTCCCATGAGATAAGAACGCTGAATGAATCAAAGTTGTTTCTGTTGTTTTTGGAAAAACTGGATCTGATTTCTGTGCATTTCAGAAACAGACGCACCATTAAGCCGTTTCCTGGCTGACACAGTTTTCGTCTGAGAACATGAACTCATAAAAAAACAAACTGAGTTGGAGATTCTTTATTAGGATATTTAAACAGATTCTTCTTCTTCAGTCCTTTTAATGTAAATATTCTTAGCCGTACCTGACTCACATTTCTAGTTGTTTTCATGGAATTTTTATGATATTCTGGATATATATGTACAGAAAAAAAAAAACCAAAAATGCCAGTTAGGACTTTTGTGAAAAAAAAAAAAAAGTAAATAAAAAAAGTTTAACTACTTCATCGTAATTACTTCAAATGTTTGCAGCATTTTTCAAAATGGCAGCTTTTCGATGATATTAAATCTCTTAACAATTGTTGCCCAAATGGAAATTATTGTGTTCGCTTGAATTATTCAGGCAATTAATTGATTTCTCATTCTGACAGGTTTACTGGTGTTCTCTTTTGTTGTTGTTTTTTTGGGGAGTTTATTTTTTTTACATTTTGAATGTAATCCTCCAGTAGGAACTTTCCAACTTTCCCTCAAAGACATTATTGTGCATTTTATTGCCCTCTCTGTGGCCCTCTGTGTGCCGCTCTCTGTGGCCAGCCTTCAGGTCTGCTTGACCAGCCATGTGTGCAGAGATTCCCCCCACTGATGACCAGCTCAGCCAGGCGCAGTGGGAATGCAATAACAGCCTCCTCATAAACACGAGTCACTCGCCTTTATCAGCTGCGAGGCTCATCGCAGCTCTATAGATAATAAAACTCATGCGAGCTGGGGTGGGTAGTGCAGAGCACCAGGAGCAATCTGCCATTCATAAGATGTGCACACAGGAAGCAGCGCCGAGATACACAGAGCAAACTCGAATGCACGCCGTCCACCACTTTATCCTTTCTGACCACTCGGCGTAAACAAGCCGCGGCGCCACGGACGGCTGAGGCTACCTCACGGTTCGCGACGCCCCGAGCCGAGCGAAGCACTTTAGAGCGGCGTTACGACACTCGTGTCAACAGCGCAGGGGAGAGAGGGAGACAGAAAGAGAGAGAGAAAGACTTGCGGATAATAACTCGGGAGACAAAGGCTGAAGAGGCGATCTTCGAGCGTAATTACCACAACACAAACAACAGGGGATTACACGGCCCTTTGCCAAAACCTCAGGCTTCGGAGACGAGCACAAAAACTCTTGTCGAAGGGCTTGTGTCCCGTTGAGCCCGGCTCTAATTATGGGATAAACAGGCTTATCCTGAGAACGGCGTGGCGTATAGAGTGTTAAAGGAAAATGTTATCTAACCCTGGGCGAAGGCCTTGACGGTGAGAGTTGGGTTACTGAAAAAAAAACAAAAAAAACACTAAAGCGCAACTCGATCGGTCCTCCAGATATCCAGGTTTTTTGTTTTTTTTTGGGGTTGTCTTTTTCAAAAGGTTCAGGCTCGTTAACCTGCGAGGACTTACAGTTCCCTCAGCCTCTGGCAGAACTTCCAGCCGTCGGGGTTGATGCGGGCTATCGAGTTGTTGCTGAGGAAGAGCTGCGTGAGGGAGCTCAGGCCGTACAGGGAGCCACTGTTCACCTCCGTCAGGTTGTTGTACTCCAGGTGCCTGCAGGAAGTATATTTTAGGAGAAAACAAAAACAACAGCAGTGAGCATTTCCCCTCCAACAAGTTTGACCATTCCTTGTCTCAAATTTGAGTCAAATTTGTTTAACTTACAGGACTTTCATTTTGGACAGGTTCCAGAAGGCTCCGTCAGTCAGTTTGCTGATGCTGTTCCTCTGCAGTTTCAGCACCTCCAGACTGGACAGACCCTGGAAGGTCAGACCCTCGATCTGAAGGATCCGGTTCCTGTTCAGCTCCCTGCAGGGTGGACGGACAGACACGGCACCTCTAGTACATCACACACAGTAAACATTTTAAATCAGAGAAACAACCTGGAGCTAGGCGATTTATTATTGGTTTTTGAAGATTACATTTTTTTGGAAAAATCTGGATTTTTTATTTATTTTTTTCTTCCAATGAACTCCTTGTGTTTTTGTATTTCAGAGTGATGTCAGAAAAAAGGACAGCCATTGTGTTTGACACGCCTGTTTTACAACTTCTATTTATTAAGTCATCGAATTCAGGTCGACTCCACGTCAGAGTATTAGGGCCGGGCAACAAAATGATTCCTTATTACGAGATTAAAGCTGTAATATTAGTAAAATGAAGCAGTAATTTTATGAGAACTCCTACACAAAAAATAACAAAAAGTTCAACTGAGGGATCTTGAGCATCTTGTGAAGTTAGTACGAGTTTTACAGACAATACTTCATAGAAAAACTTAATCTTTTGACACACCAGCATCAAATTATCATCAAAACTTTGAAACCACTGTGTGAACAAATGTATATTTCAAAAAAAAGAATCACACAGACTGGGCTGGTCATGTCAGATTTTGTTAACAAGAAGCCTTTTCATTAAAATTGCTTTTTTTTCTCCTAATTTTAAGATGTTTTTTCTGGTAAAATTGTGTCTTTATTCTACAATTTTTTTGAATTTATTCTAATAATTAAACAAATATTTTCGTAGCTTGGCCCTAACACTCCGTCGTATAAGTCGCAGAAGGGATGATTTAAATAAAAACAACTCTTTGAAAACATTTTCTGTCATTTAAAATCTAGTTTACTAGCAAAAACAGCACAAAATAAAAAGTCAGAAAATCAGATCTGGTGTATAAGCAACGAGTCAGATTTTATTTCTAAGCCATATCGCTCAGCTCTATAACAACCTTATTTTTCTCATGTGTTTCCTCTCCAAAATGTGCTGTCTTTATCCCAAACAGACATTCAACACACCCAATTTGAACTACTGAGTCCACCTGGTGACCTCAAGAAACAAGATTTACTTTTGAACTTAGCTGTAATAAATAAAGTTAACAAAAGAAAAAAAATGGCATAAGATGCAGGAACTACACGTAGTCTCCTCTTGTATGCAACATTAAACTGTGCAGCTGCTGTGTTTGAAGGCTTTAAAAGCCCCCAGGGCTTCCGGAGACAAACATCCACACGGGTTCTTTTATGTCTCGCATGCATCACCGCTAGCATCTGGAGATACAGTGTCACCCGGACCACCTGTCCAACAAAAGGCACCTGAGGAACCCCGGGGTGGGACTCCCATTACACGGGCGGCTCCAGTCTCCGGAGTGAAGGCGTTGAGCAACGAAATGGGGTCGTTACGCTGGAGGGAAGTCGGACAAAGATAATGGACCATGGCGCTGGGATTGAGCTAACCACTTTGGGGATATGGAGGAAGGCAGTAAATCACTAATAATACAACTCTGGTGATTACCTTGTCAGGCCTTATCCACCCCTGGAGGTATAGCTCACACTAACAGCGTTCTAAATGTTAAACACACAGCGCTCAATCAACAGACACCAGGAAGCCACTCCTCGACCCAAACTCTTAAATCCTCTCGGTTCTCTTAAGTCTCCGAAGGATACACAAGGGAAGCCCCATTCTTTTCCCAGCCTGACTGTGGAGGTGAACTGGTCACGCAGATTTAGACCCAAACACCTTTCAACGCACAAACCGTGATTTAAAAAAAAAAAAAAGCGAGAGAGAGAGAGAGAGAGAGAGAGAGCGGTACTCACAGCTGGGTGAGTCTTGGGAGCTGGAAGGCTCGGATCGGGATCTGGCTGATGCGATTTCGGCTCAGTCTCAGAACCTGCAGCGTTGAACCCAGGTGATCCAGCGCTCCGAGTTGCAGCGTGCTGATCTTGTTGTTGCTCAGGTATCTGAAAAAAGAACAAAGATTTACAACAAGCCGTGGCGGCAACCAGTCTTCTGCATACCGATAAACACACACACACAAAGAAAACAGAACCGTCGTACTTACAGGTCTCTGATTTGAAGTCCGGCGGGAAAGCTGTCCCCCCGCAGGTCAGTAATGTCGTTATTGCTCAGGTCCAGCGTTTCCACGGAAACCAGCTCTGTGGTTCGGCTGCCATCGATAATGCGGATCTTGTTATGATGTCTGAAGATAAAAAAAAAAAAGGACAACCTTTAGCATCGGGTGTGTTATGAAAATGACTTTGCTTAACCCACGGCGTACAAATCGATCAAGACACTCCAATCCGCTCCGAGTTCCTTAAGCCCACTTAGTCACGGTGAGAGCAGGGCACACAGAACCAAGTGGCCACAAACCCAGTCCTTTAAGAGCTTCCAAGAGGAAGCCGGCCTTCTGTAAACAACTCCAAGGACACAGAAGAAGCGGTCACCGAACGTGTGATGAAATGTACTGATGGCAGCATGTTTCTGGACGCAGGGAAGTATGAGGGCGGGGTCTGGCCTTTTAAAGTTGGCCCCAAGAAATGTAAGCTGGCAACCGAGATGACAGGAAAACGAAAGCGAAGGACCACAGCGGAGATTAGCGACACGGAAACGTTCCGCCTGGCTTGCCATATGTTTGGCCACGCCGCATGTGTCTAACGGAGACGTGTTTCAGCCATGTTCAGGGATCTAGTAAGGAATGCTGGGGGGCTTGTCTGGGTTTCAACAGCTCAAATTTAAGAAATTTTAAAAACATTATGAATGAAATTTGAGGCCAATAACCCAAGAGAAATGTACACACTTTGTCCAGCCAAGTGGAGATACATTTGCAGTTACTGAATATAGATGAAAAAAGCTAGCTAGCTAGCTACCATTGTACGTCAGCAGGGAATAAACTCTGGCCTCAGTTACTTACACGGTCTTGTAGCATGAGAGTCCTGTTGCGAATCGCAAGCCAAAGTAACGCAAGTTGAGTTATTCAAAATGGAGTGTTTCTGTTGGTAGTTTGCGCTTTTGATTTATAAAACTCCTAACTGACTGTTCTCCCTGTCTGAGACCATTGATTAATATGTTTGGGAGGGAAATTTTCTGTTTACAGAGACTTCACGATTTTAATTTCTGTTTCGGTTGTATTTAGGTCTTTATATCCGTTTAACTTATTGTTTTTTGGCTGTTTTGCTTACGTCTCATGGCTATTTAAAAAGTCGTCTGTTTCCAGTGTTACGTGTTCTTTAAAAATTGCAGTGGCATTATCATTATATTAGTCGAAAATCATCTGAAGATGACAATATTATTGTTTATTGCTATGATTTCGGTGACAATTTATAGTCAGGCAAGATTTGTTATTGTGACAGGCCTAGAGGCGATGCAAATAGACAGCATTGAATATTTAACCAATTCCCATAATCTTTACATAAATAAGTAATTACATAGTAAGGAAATATCTATTTGGAAACTTCATAATGATAAAGACTGGTGTGTGTAAGTTTGTGTGTGTCAAAATGCAACAGAGAGCAGGTGCTCCCTAAGGAAAACTCATAAAAACAAAGCTAGTCCCTACTTCCTCTCTGGCTCTCTACCAGCAGATGAACACACACCAACAGCCACACACACTTTCTAGCGTGTGCGTGTGTGTGTGTGCATCATAGTGGCCCACCTGAATAAACAGTGGCAGAAATGGTTAAGGATGAGCACCCATGTGCAAACACACACACACATGCACAATACAAACGACACACACACACACACACAGGGGACAGAGCTATAGACAGTGGCTACAGTGAGCCAATGCCGCAAAAAAAGGAGGGAAGGACTGGAGAAGAAGAAAAGGAGGGTGTGGGAGGCGGGGGGGAGGAGGGGGGGCCGAGGGGTGAGGTGGGGTCAACAGCTGGTGACCTCTTGCTGGGAAAAACAGATCGGTCTCAAACTCTCAACTCTCTCTCTCTCTCTCTTTCTCCACATTAACCACATTCATTCCCAAAGTTGGGTTCCCAGCTGTGTGTTAGAGACAGATAGCGTTTGAAGTCCACGTCGCTACAATGGCGGCGTTTATTAAAAAAAACGGTTCTCATGCGGCTGCTGACGTCTGCGATAAAGAGGAAGCCCGGTTACCTCTTGTTCTCCTTTGATGTCCGAGGCTCTCATTCGCCCCTATTTCGCTTAATTCCAAATCTCATTATTGCCCTCTGACCGCCTGATTAGCATTCGGCCGGTTCATTTTGACACTCCTTTTGATGTGCGGAGAGAGCGTTACACAAGCAGGGCCGCCCTCCCGCTCTCCAGCCGCACCTTTGAGGTCCGCCGTTTGGGCAGCAACGTTCGGTTTGATGTCGGCGCTCTGGACAAAAGGAGAATTATTTGAAAATCAGATCATCCGTTTGATTTTTATCCCAAGCTGTTCTAAAGAGCCTCTTTGAAGCTGACTGCAGACAAAGAGAAAGTTTGTGCTGCTCCGCTGTCACTTCGACACTGTGTTTTTAAAACTTTTTGTTGCTTCTACCCCCACCCCTGCCTGTGCCACCCTGCTGTGGCATTCTGGGAGTCTGCGGGACCTCAATAGGCCTGCCAAATGCATTGTGGGGACTGTGAGAGCCTGGCATCTGGTGTGTAGATGGCTCGGCGTTAGTTCCTCGGTCAAGTCGAGCTAGCTTGTTTATTTTCTGGATCTGTGCCCGGACAAGGTTCGGGGTTGTTTACTAGCCTCGAGGTGTACCAGGGGTTGTAAAAAGATCCGGTTTGGGAAGTACAAAAAAATTTCACATCGTTCCAAATGTTCACTCTGAAGTTGGGGTGGGTGATTTTTATAAGTAATATATTACTATAGTGCTAACGACAAATACTACTTCTTACTTCTTTTTTGTCTCCATTTTAGAGAGCCTACATGACTCCACACTGCTTGGTAACCAGACCCACCTTGCTTTCTGTCAAAGCTGCCAAATCAGGACACAAAGATGAAAAAGATATTTATAAAAAGTTTTAAGACTATGAATGTAAATTTTACATGAATTAAGTGCTATAGATAATTATGATACTAAAAGGGTTTGGAGGTTGGAGGAATGATGATTTATTCAATGTTTTCTTTCTTAAAAAAAAAAAATCATTCTTGTTTTCAATATTTCTCTTAATGGAGTATTAGTCATCTTGGAAATGTGTCACACTGTTTAGATATTTCCTCTCATCCAAATTTGGAAGAACAAAAGTGAAACGGCTAATCTTCCCTTCCTGAAAAAGTAAGACAGAGCCTCCCGTAAACATTCAGACTATCAGACACCGGGCACCTGGGAGGCCGTCAGGACGTTAGCGACCGCATATGTGCCGCTCTCCTTCTTTTTGGAGAGTTTGCCGTTGCGTGAATTTGTCTGAAGGTGGGATGTTCTGTTCGTTTTGTCACATGAGTGTCAGCCACCGTCTCACTCAGACTTGCAGTCAGACGACATTCCAGACAACCTCTGGCCAGCGGAAAAAAAAAAAAAAAATGACACCAGCACACAAACGTTCTCGCTCTCTCTCTCCCTCCAGCTGGCTCGATCGGTGCGGAGCTCGTTTGCGCTAGGTCTACTTTCAGAAATAAGCGACTGACCCTGGTTTCACTTCATTCCTCCGCCTCTCTGCGCTCTCCTCCGGACTACCTCACCGCTTCCCCTAATCTCGCCTCTTTCGAAATGTAATGATGTCACCCTTGATCTGACACCGTTCAAATCCCTCATCCCCCTCGCTGCCTCCACGTTTTTCTCCTGCCTGCCTCCTCCCCCTCGCTCGCTGTTGCCCGTTTTACTGTAAGCCGTGTGACTGACAGCTGCAGCTGCGCAGCGCGTCGGCGGGCCCTCGCTTCAGCTGCGTAGCTTTGTAAAAATCTGACCCTCCCTCCAGCCTCCACTCCCATCAGGACAGCAGCCCTTCTTCCCCAGCAACAGGCTTCGAGTCAGGCCAAAAAAAGACAGACCCCGCACCTTTTGAATGAGCTTCCTCTTTCCACACTTTGCGGGGGAAGTAAAAGGTGAAATCGCTCCAGTCTGTTTTGGATCATAAGTAAAAGGGTCGACAGAAAACTAAAGAAAAAGACAGGAGAGACTCCTTTTTAGACAGTTATTACAGTTGGCGTTGCCTAATCTAACTCAAAGTCCCCCCTTCTTCGAAACCAACTACAGCTCACAGAAATATTCTGACCACATTGGTGCATCATGATGAATTCTGAGAAGCAGGCAGATGACACACAAGGGAGAGGCGAGTGTGTGACTCCCACAAAAGCTCGGCGCGGAAAAACGATACGCCGATGACCAAACATGACACGGAGCAGCAGCTGTGCACTTTACTAGCGAGCGGGCAGCCGGCGCGCTGCAAACATGTGAACGAAGCTAACGGCTAGCAGCGAATGAGCTTGAGTGAAATTTCTACTGAGATAGTAGTGAAAATGTTTTTGTTTGTTGAAAGAAGACAGCTGATGTGTGGCATACTGAAAAATGTGTTGGAGGCTAGCATAGTTAGCATTAATAGCTTCCTTAGCCACACCTTAACTCTAGAGGTATCGTAACGGATGCCCCCATTTCCAAATCCGCCATGTTTCTTGATCGATATTTTAAGCTCAAATGGATAAAACAACTTTTCGCTTAAACTTTATAGTTGCAGTATGTAACATTTATAAACAATATGTTTTTTTTTATACTTTGTCATGTTGTGACAGCATAGTATGAAACAGATAACCTGTGAAAAAATCAAGCTCTTTTTCCTTCTGAAGAAATACAAAGGTCTGTCAGAAACCACGAATCAGAGCCACGAGGACGGTCTTAGCACTGTCAGTCATAGCTCTCTGCTATGCTATAGCTAGTCCTCCACAACGTAGCCTGACATGACTGCTAGTTAGCATGTTCACTCATGATTAGCATATTGAGCCAGCGTGTACACCAGCACGATTAACAGCACTAAGACATTCCTCTTGGCCCTGACTGGTTGTGGCTAGCAGAGCGGTGCTATCTTCAGGCAGGCATAGCAGCACAGGGAGGAGGTGGAAGAGCTTGATTTATTCACAGATTATATGTCTCATACCGTACAGCAAATTGACAGCTTAAACAAATATGGGGAAAATAAATTTTTTTTAATGAAAGTTATATACAGCAGCTTTAAATCTTTCTGTTATCTGCTGAAAGTCTCGTTCTCTGCCTGAATGAACATCAAACGTGTCATAAAAATGACTGTTTCCATACATCTACGCTTCTTTTGATTGAAACAAAAAAACTTTTGACTTCTTCACTCAGTTAAAGCATCTCATCAAAGAAGATGAATGTTTATGCAACCTAGTAGAGCTCAAATAAGATGAATTCACATAAAGATGTGATCTCAAGGTGCCCAACAGACGATCACCAGTCAGATCCAGTCATGCATTCAACTAGCCCATATTGGTAACCCGCCGATTTTCAGTAAATCTTTATAGTTTATCATTTTCAGATTTTCAAAGCTTGACTCTAAACGTCAGCCTAAGTTTTTAAGATTTAAACACACAGCCGGTTTGTCTCACTGACCATTTTAAGCTCCACAGAATCTGCTAGCTTTAGCTAAATCCCGCCCCGCAACATGTAAGAATCCAAACTATAAACATGAAGCACTACTGTAAGTTTCCTCAAACTTTACTTGTTGTTACCAGACCACATCACGAATCTTTCAACTGTTTTTGATGAGAGAGAGAGAGAAAAAAAAAAAAAAGTCAATCTGCCGATGGACTGCTGAACTCACATTTGTGACACACACAAGCGTACACACGCCCTTCCCAAATACGGCTGTAAATCTCCAGCGAGATGCCAGTGCAGGCAGTCCCCCCCCCCCCAGCCCCTCCCCAGCCCCCCTTCCACCCCCCCAACAGGCCCGGTTTCACAACCGGGAGTCGAATCCATATACGAGCCGACACTCCAAACAGCCAGCGCAGCTCACTGTAGACAGGACCACATAGCCGGCTAATGAGAGCCGTCGCTCGCTATAAACCGTTTGTCGATCTCTCAAGACATGACTCTGTGTTGATGGCAATGGCGCTCAAAAGAAAAAAAGGGGGTTTTGATCTGCTTTGGCGCAGCCGGCTTGTATTAATAACAATCTTCACATTAAATCAACATGACTTCTGAGGACTGGAAGTGTCTCTAGTCTGACATATGCATACAGTGGAGGAAAACATATTGCTCTAGAAAGTAGGACAGTACTCACAGGTAGAGGGATACAATGTTGGAAGCGGCCCGTCCTAAATCTGGTATGGACGTCAGCTCATTGTGATCCAAGAGCCTGTAAGGGACAAACAGTAGGTCAGGGGAAAAAACCAGGAAACGTTTAAGCTAAAACAAACCCATTAACGATCCACAGAAACATTTGGGTTGTCAAGAGCTGAATTTGTAACAAGACTCCAATAAAACCTCGCTTTTCTCGAGATCACACGGACGCTTTTGAGCCTTTGTGAGTTCGCTGAATTCGATCTGGACATAAATCAAAGCATTTCAAATACTACTTGTCACGTCTGCCGCAGAGCAAGCGGCAGGTCATCCTTGTAAAAACCCAAAAATAACACAGGAGTAAAACAGATGTCCAGGAGCGTATGACTGGTGGGCCGGCCTGCCAGAGATGTCACCAGTGCGTGTATTATCTGGCCAGTGTGTGTCTGTGTGTGTGTGTGTGGGTGCGCATACGTGTGCTGCGCGCTGGCGCTGAGTGACATGAAGCCAAGACCCTCTCCTCGCCGTATAAAATATTTACAAGGCCAGTGCTGGCCACAGTATCGGGTGGTGGAGGGAAAGGCTTAATATAGAAAACCACCACTTAATTCTTAATTGGACTTAGTTCAAGGCGGCACACAGGAGGATGCTGCTGGGAAGCACGCTGACATTGGTCCGTATCGAGTCGTTTGCAGCGCAAAAGTCTCACTTTTTCACACTCTGTCACCTTATAACCACTGGCTTCAATGTGTTTTATGTTTTATAACACAAAATAGAATGCTGTTCAGTATAAAAATCTGAAAAGCATGGCGTGCATTTGTATTTAATCCCTTTTATCTTTGAAACCCGACATATCTGGCCTTTGCTGAAGAGGAGGAAGTTTCCAATTTGTCCATAAGACAAGCAGAGGACACAATCTTTTGATGGTGAAACACGGTGGTGGCAGCATTATGCTGTGGGAATGTTTTCTTTTCTGATGAGGTTGGAGTTGATAAAGGAAGATGGTTGGTGTGCTTGCTACAAACACACACACAGTAAGACCGATTTCTGGCATTTTCTGGATAATCTAGAACGTTTGACACAACATTTAACAACAAACTCAGGCTGAAATGAAAAAATAACTGGATTTTGAAGGAGATCCCTTAGAATCTAGAACGAAAATGTGCATTTGGAAAAGGCTAGAAGCAAGATGCACGTTTTTATTTTCCAAAAACCAAACAGCCGCCTTTCCTCAAAGTCAGGTTATTCTGGCATTAGCCAGACTGCGTCACTGAATATGAATACTTTGGTGAACAACTAATGCCCTCATTAACACGTTTGTATCTTTTGTGCACTCTTCTGTCCAGCTTTAGGCTCAGTACGTTCCACTTCCTAAGTGAAATCATCTCGAGCCATAAAAACTCCAGTTTGAAGTTTGCCAAGAAGCTGCTAACACAGCTAACAAAGAAGGTGCTTCGATCAGATAAACTCAAAATGGAAATTTTTCTTATTTTTAATTGCAGACAATGTTCAGCTTGCATCCTCTTCTTTCCGCTTTGAAAGTTATGTAGTACTTTATGCTGATCTACACATTAAACATAATGAAGCTGTGAGAAAACTGGAAAAACTTCAAGGGATATAAATGTGACAAAAGCACTAATTTGAGTAATTCGGCTCAATACTTACAGTTCACGTAAGTTGGGAAGATTGGCAAAGGCTTCGGCGCTGAGGGAGGCCAGCTTATTGCGTCCAAGATTTCTGAAACATGGGGGGAAAAAAGAGAAAGGTTTTAATACAAAAAGCAGACCACAGCTACATGCTGTATCACATTTTAGCTTAGCAGCTGTTGAAAGCTTTTCTGTCAAACCTACTTTTTCTGACATTTAAAAAAAAACAAGAGTCTGATCAGTTGCAGTAATTAAAATTACATCTCCCATTTGACAAGCAGCCTCATCCGTCTGTACGTACGTCTGGAAACACTGCAGTACATAAATCCAATTGGCCTTCAAGGGAAGGCTTCGGATCGATACTGTCGATACAGAGTGCCTCTCTCCTGGCTTACTTTCCAAACATGACCCGCGGGCCATCCATCTGCAGCAGTCAATTTGCACTTTAGGCTAACAGCGTATTTAATAGCTGGCACTTGACTTGTAAGGAGGCTTATTAGAGAACGATTTGTCCGCTGATACGGCGATACTGTCAAACAACAAGTGAAAAACGCTGCATTTGACATCCCGTCACCGCATGAAGGAAGAAACACTGGTATAATTCAATTTATTCTGACCGTGGCATGTTGCCAGGGCTTCTGCAGGTTTTACCAATTCAAGTTTAAGACTTTTTAAGACCTTTTCAAGACCATTGTGAATGAGATTTAAGATCTATATGTCCACAGAAATATGCAAACTTTGTCCAGCCAACTGGACATAAATTTGGACTTGTACGCGATAGACACAAAAAGTTAGCTAGCTAAATAACAACAGTATGTTAGCAGCTAGTTACCAGTATCTTCAACTGCCTCAAGTCACTGGACACAGTGAAGATGAATGTGTGTGACTCAAGCTATTGCCTGACAGAAAAAGTCTCACGAGAAATCCAACTTCTTCCAGCCAACTTGTAAAAAAAAGTTAACTAGCTAGCTAGCAAGTGTATGTTAGCAGCTAGTAACCGATAAACTCAACTGCCTGGAGTGGAGGAACGCAGTGAAGATGTCTGCATGTGACTCAAACTTTTGCCCGACAGAAAAAGTTCCAAGAGAAAAGAAAACATGTAGAATATATGAGATTAAATAGTCCTGCCAAGACAAATACTTGTGATTAACATATTAAAAGTCAACTTACTTTTTAATGAGTTGAAGACATTTTAAAGTTTTAATGTAAGACACATGAATTTTAGACTTAAGGGTGCGTGGACACCCTGGTTATGAGATATAAGAAAATGAGGTGCTGTCACCCAGGTGAGGTGGGGGTTGCCAGGGCGACCGCAGATTCTGCATGGTGAGCGGAACAGGGTTGAAGCCTGAACTTGCAAAGTAAAGTTAGCATTGTATTATGCAGACTGCATGTTGGCAGAGAGAAGCCCACAGTGAGAGTGGTGTTTGTTTGTGTGTGGCGGTGAGGTTAAGCCGGGTGAGACAAAAGCAGCCACAGCCGTGTGCCGCTCTCCCTCCGCACAGACGTGACAGACGACAGGAGAGAGTTTCAGAGACGGCAGAGAGACTGGGGACACTTTTACCTGATGCAACACATTCCTCGGTCTCTTGTGTCAGCGTGGCCTTAAAAGACCGTGGCAGGAGGCGGAAACGAAGGCAGAAGCTGCTACTTCGTGCCAGACATTTTAGAGAAAGTCAAAGGAGATATTAAGGAAGCTAATGTGTTGAGGATAGGTTAATAGCAGGTTTTTAAAAACAATCTGTCTCAATCACCCTCTGACTTGACAGATTTGCCTTTATAATCGTCTCTGCTCGCTTGCAGATAATGACACCTTCTTTGCCCGGTTTTTTTGTGTGTGTAAGACGAGATAATAGCAGAGCATGCGTCTGCCCTCGAGGCACGGTACGCAGAAACGCCTGCGTCCCGACGATCGTGTGATGGGGAACCTCCTATTGTGGGTTAGTTGGCCAAATTGTTATTCCCCCCATCTGCAATAGGGGCCAGTTACAGCAGAGCCTAAAAATCCGTGTTCACACAAGCGGCCTCTGCCTGGAGGTCCGTATAATCAACCAACGTGTAAACACACTTGCGCTCTAACAAGGTAAACTACGGAGAGTGATTCATACGCTCCAGGAACAGACAAAAACTTTTCTAAACCCGATTTTTGACTAAGAAATAGCACAAAGCTTCTCTCACAATTGAAGTTTGAAACAAAAAGAAGTGCACAACAAACAAAAGGGTGACTCACAGAAATAAAAAGAGAAGCATATTTGAGAGCTAAACCTGCCATGAAGGTGCCAAAGGCCACAGCAACAAACGAAACTGGTCTTTTGTGTCGGTACACAGGCATGCGTGTGCCTTTCTCTGAGCCACCTGCGGTGTTTACACAACTGAGGCTTTTTTCTCCTCCACTTGTTTCAGACAGATTTATTCTCTTACCTATCAGATCAGATAAGTTTCACTGTTTTAACACCTACTGTGGCAGGGGTTGGTGATAAGGCCGGCTTTCCTGCCTCAACGACTCTCCTTCTTAAATCCCCCCTTCTCCCTCTTGAGGAAAAAAAGAGGAAAGGTAGTTAATGCTTTCCAGAAAGTGACCCTAAACCCTTGGAGGCTGTTTTGTGGAAGAAACTGCTGTGACCGAATCAGAGCTACTGGCTGATTAGCAAGCGGAGAGATTAACATATAGATGTCGACAAAAACAAACTAAATCTCAGGAAAAATAATTGCTAAATTATCCTTTCAGATTCTAAGGTTTATCCACCAGGAATCTCTGCCACGTAATTGAAAAATGCCAAGTTTAATTTCGCGGTACCGCTTTTTTATTAAGCAAGACTAACTGGATCTGACCTGGAACCAAAACAGTTTTTCCCCACTGTTTTCAAGCCTTTTGTACCATCTGCCGATATGATCTATTATTATTTTTGAACAAACTGTTGGCAATCAATCAGCCAAAGGTCAGCATGACTTGTCTCCCGTCAGCAGAAGATCCAGAGATCTGATATAAGAAGAGTAAAGGCTCATCTGGGATAAAGGAGCCACATTCCCAATCTCGTCGATCAAATCCAATTCAGCTGGCTGAACTCAACTCCAGGAGAAAAAATAATTGCCTTCATTACACCACAAATTCAATCATATTTCTAAATAGCCTGTCAAATTTTGGTAAATTTGTCTGTCAATCCATTATTGGCTTTTCCCATCCTGGCCCCAGCAATATTCTCGCACTCATCTCTGGGGTCCCCAAGGTGTTCCTAGACTATCAATATATAGTCCATCTGGCAAGTTCTGGGTCTCTCCTCACAGTAGGAAATATCTAGAAAGCATCAGACGAAAGCATCGTCTGCCCTTTTCAGATGCCAGAACTTTCTCTATCGACTCCTGTCAGAGTGGAAGAGCAGCAGATCTATTCCTAGTTACCTCCAGATAATTCCGTTGCGAGTCTCCAAAGGCACAAAGGCAAAGTTTTATGACAGCGTAAAACTTTGCTTCTGCATGTTCTGTGTCGCATAGTAAATTGCTCGTTGGGAAACTGTGTTCACATCAAACCGTTTTGTATGCAACACCAAACTTATTAGGTTGAGAGTTGGCTCAACAAGAGTCCGTTGGATGCCCTGGTGGAGAAGAAAGGGAACTAGGCGCCAAACTGGCTCAGCAAACTTCCTAGTATCCGTTCATATTGTGGGAAATAAAGGAATTTGTCACGAGAAAAGTAGGCAATCAGAACACTCCACTATGAATCCCAATCATCTGCAGAGAATGTGCGTAGAATTCGTGCGGAAGTACACCCGAGAATGTTGGACCCTTAATACTACTTTATGGTTTACTGCAGACGGGATGCTAATCTGCCAATTTGTCCACTGCTCCATCCAGTCACTTGCGAACAAGGTATTACAGGGTAAGGTTTAGAGGGCTGTAGTGCATTATGTCAACTTATACATGTCAAGTGGGACCTTTAAACACACATGGATGCGTCATGATAAGGTGTTCTGAATTGAACGAGTGAGGAAGGGATCACAGAGCAACTACGCCACTGGTATGAGTTTAGAGGAATGTAACTAGACCAGATCCCTCATTACTGGAGGGGAGGCCACAGTTCATCAATCCTTCTCCGTCCTCCCATCAAGACACAACTTGCACACCTCTGGGTCGAAGCCATTCATCTGTCCCTCCGCTACATTGGTTGAAAGTTAACATTTAACACCAGGCACCTTTTATTCAGTTCCAACCAAGTTGAAATAAACTTCTACAGTAAAAGACAAATTACGAAGCTCGTAAAAGCAACATCCTGCTGAGTGACTTTCTTTAGCAGAAAAGCAAATCTCAGCCTGCAGCAGACATTTCAACACTGGACCGTTCTGCTGATGTCACAACAAAAACTCATTAAAAGGCTTGAAGAGAAAAAAGAAATAGCTGTGGTCTGGCTGCTGTGGTCATACAGTAGGAGTGGTGATGTCACAAGATATGATACCAGGCTTGTAAGTCAGCGGACGGTCTGTTTGCGGGAAGACGTGGGGAATGACGGAGCGGGGACACTCGCACATAACAGGCATGCATCACCATTATCTCTCCCGTTTCTTCAGTAGATAAGCGGGGAGTGAACTTTGCACGCTGAAAGTGTGAAGTGATGCCAGTGATGAGTCGAATGCGAGTCCCTGCTGCGAGACAAAAGCCCTTTAATGTGCTCCATTTCGGAGCACCATAAAGCTGGTCAAAGAATAACCTGTGCGTCAGAGAGCCAGACACACACAAACACACCGCTCTACCCGTCATTAAGGGCCCGCTTTATGGCTCAGCAACTGCAGTGAGAGTGTACACAAAGCTAACACCCGCTCCAATTTACACACAAGTCGCGCAGCGAGAGAGCGGAGGGAGGATGGTCTCTTATCAGCTTTGATGAGCATATGCCAGCCGACAGCATTTGCTATAATAAAGATAAATCTGATGAGCTAAATTTTGGTCAAAACACTAATAGGCATAAAAATCCTGGAAAAGTAGTAACAAGTAATATTTAACAAACACATTCCCACCCCAACAATACGTCAAACAACGAAGCAGAGAGAGGCTTTGAAAAACAATCGGCCTGGAAGGTTTGGTTACGATTCTGAAGGTGGCCCACGTCTTCGAGCCACGTGTTCTTCCTTGCTGCTGATTTGGGAAAAATGGGGAAGCCGGAGATAGGAGGAGAGAGCACTCCAAACAAACAGGCACGAGGCAGAAGAAACCACGCGCTTACCCCTGAGGCACAGCGTGAACCCGTGGCCAGACCCTCCAAGCCCGGCTTGAATGCTACAGAGGTCCATAAAGACTTGCTAAGTCCCCGCTGCATGCATGCTAGCCCCACAGGCACACCGGCCCTGCACTAAACCCCGGGTTCAGATGAGATGACAATGTAATTTGTTACAAATGGCGCCAGACGTTATGAGCAGAGGGAAATGAGTGTCTCCAATTAATCTGAAAGAATAACATAAACACGCTATGTCTCTTTAGCTAGACTATTGGTACAGTGCTACAAGCGAGGCTGACCTTCTGCTCTTATCTTCAAAGCGCGGAAAAAGGTTGTTTTGTCCAATTTCTCCCACCCCCGCAATGCTGTTTGTTTTACTCACAGAGCAATAATTACCAGTGATGGTAATAATTTCAAGTGCAGATTGCTAGACGCTGAGGTTTTACAGCTCTTTTGGAAAAGATAAATGGAAACACAGTTCCTGCAAATCTGTCATTTCAAAATCTCGTTCCTTCCCAGTATCCAATTCCCAGTTTTTTCCCTGATAGTTTTTCCAACATTCTGGACACCTGAGAATTAAACATTTACTTTGGGTTTTTCAGTACCTATCATAAATAATAAAATTGAAATAACCTGCTCTATTACTAGAGCTCAAATATTTAGAAAAAATGGACTGAGTTATGGATAACCCTACATCAAAAACATCTGTCAAATTACAGTTTGTGCTTTGTAATATTTGTGTTTGTAAAATGTCCAAAAGGTACCGTGTCAGCACTTTTTTTGTTGCCAATACGCATCAGATCCAGTTCAGCAACCCGTCCAATTTTAAACACTGATTTGACAGGATCTAGAGCCCAAAATAATTAAAACAAATGATGAGATGTAGAGCAGAGAATTGGGGAAAAATAGAAGTTTCAATGCAGCAAATCAAACATAAAAAATTTACTTCACGTCCTATAGCTTACATGGAAACAATGACACACAAAACTCACCAGACAGAACAAGACATGTTTTAAGAGAACGAGGCAGACTTTTGTTCAATTTTATAGGGAAAACTAAAAAGGATGAGTTAATGTGTTCCTTTTTTAGATGCTTTCAGACAAGTTGCATTTGAGTGGTTCCTTGATTCTACAGGTCTGTAGAATCAGGTCAAGTACAGTATGGTTGCTGAAACTCAACTCAGCTTTTCAAGACGACGGTTACAGGGCCTTTTGATTTCCTCAATGTGGAAAACGCCAAAGGAATCACGTTATTTAACAAACATAATGGAATCCATTATGTTTTTAACCAAGGAATCTCACAGTAGTCGCTGATATCGGCAAGTAGTAAAGGATAAGTGACTTCTGTAGATGCACATAGTGTTTCAGTGTCTTTCAAAGAACTATAGTTAAATGCTTTAAAAAAAACTGTGAATGTTCTGCTGAAATTGAGCATTTTGTTGTATTTGTGAAACTTGGACTACAGTAAATGTGGACCTCTTTTTTTCAGGTTGATAAATAAGGTTATAATGGGAAAAAGTTTAATTTTACTGGATCAGTAAGGGGATATTAAAAATAACTATTTTTGTAGAAATTCAGATATGGAATAAGAAAATTCTAATATTTTTCCATTTTTAATTAATTCTTATGTCAAACTTGAAAGTAGCATCAACTAACTCCAGACTTTAAGACTACGTAGGAATCCTTCAGGAAAGCTAAAACATTAAAGGATCCAGGGTCCAAAATAAAAGTATTTGGTCCAATTCTTTCCTCACCCTTTGAAGCGGTGTTTTCCAGTCAGAAGCCGATCTACTTTACGTGGTACCTCTCACTCTCCCTCCAAGTCACGCTGTCGTCCCCTCCCGCCCCCCTTCCAATCTCCTCCAGATTTCCAAACTCTTACCAGATGTCGGGACTTCACAGATGATTCATTGATCAACTTCCCTTTGTAGACACTGACTTTGAGAAAGAGACAAAAACAAAGAAATCCCTGAAAGACTTGGCACTGTAGGCTGTCCTCACAAAAGTGCCATCTATTCTGCGGAGCGAATTCCTCCAGAATGACTTGTGGCAGCAGCTGTTTGATTATCATCAAAGCCGGAGCGAAGCCAAGGGCTCATCCCGTATCTTCGTGTATTTGTCAGACTTTATCTGACTCTATCAGACTTTATCAAAGAGTGGGGTACCCTCGACTGTTTCTTTCTAATTTGTTCGCAGCCAACTTGTTGCATGGGTCACGTAGTCAAAGGAAAACCAATGGAAAAACCCTTTTATTGTGTTTTAAACATTCCTAATGGAAACTCCTGATGTCTTTTACTGACAGCTAGATAAGAGAGGGGAAAGTGAAGAGCAGCTGATAACAATCAGTGCCAGTGATAATAAACTCTCCCGAAGCCTCGAGTTGGGACTTTAAAATATCCGCCAGAGGACATGCGAGTCATAAGGCTAGCAAAACTATGATAATAAACAAACCGGGTATAATCACTCCCCAAACCACAAAATTACAAGGCTGTGGAGTGAGAAATGCCCCAGAAACCACAAGGGGCTCAGCCTCGCTGAGTGGTGCTGCTGTTGCTGCATCTCTGCCCAAACCGCTGAAATGTTCGTGTAGTTAGTTTTTTGGGTTCTTTTTTTCCCTCTTTCAAACATGACACGCCGCGCACGAGTCCACCCCCGTCCGCCACGCTCAAAAGCTTGCGTATTTACATATTTTCCATACCGAGCAGTGGGTTGGAATAAGGTATAAACAAAAACCCCGCACTAGGACGGTGTTGCGTCTCTGACAGCATGTGGCGTTAAAACCAGACTGGCCTGTAACGTTTCATTTCCTCTGGCTTCACCCATGCATGTTACGACGTGGGTGACGGTGGCTGAGGTTTCTAACCGCTGACATAACTTTTCCCAGCAAGTGGAACCAGCCCGAAGGCAGCAGCAGACCTTCACAATGATAAAACACTTCGCCCACCTCCACCTCGCATACCTTGACACTTAACCCCCCCTTGACGCCGCACCCTCTGCACCTCCTACCACCATCCCTGTCATGAAACCACCGATTTTTATTTCCTGAGGGTAGAAGCAGCCAAAGCCAGCTGCTTGGAGGTGGTGGCGCTCACCACTAGTAAGGTTTTCCACAGTGTGGTTGAAGGCGACAATTTAGGGCTCGCTTGCAACACATCGGTGTGTCTGGCGGGCACGCGCCAAGATGAGATTTAAAGAGCATGAACAAAGCTACAACAGTATTTACACCAGAAATTTAAATGAAAGCACATAACCTCATTTAATGCTCTCAGATTTAAAGCAGAGAAGCGACAACTGCTAAAATTATAACATCATCTTTAAGAGTTATTTTGATTTCAAAGGACAAATTGGAGGAATAAGAAACTTTAGACATTTGTTAAATTAAGAAGAATATCATCTCTTTTTGCTTTTTTGCTCTTTACAAACTGGCAGACTAACAACTTTGTAGTAGGTGGTTAGTTAGTCAAAGTGGGTGTAGAGGTGGGTCAGTTACCATTACAAAAGGTACGCCAAGGGTTTCAAACCCACTATTTCAACCTTTAATTTGTAGGCAGAGAAAGTGCTACACTCACTGGAGTTTTCTACAGCCAGACTAATGCAACAGAACAAAGCTGCAACTTCTCCATCCATTGTAATCCAGACAAATTTTCAAAAAGTAAAAGTAATAACTGACTAATTTTAAAATGTAATAATCAATGTCATACTGTAGCAGCAGCAGGAATAATTGTTGCTTTTATTTTGGATGAAAAGGAATTAGACCTTGTTCATTTGTGTACATTTTTTCGTTTGAAATTCTCACGTAAATAGTAAGGTTTGTATGAAATTAAGAAAAAAAAAATGAGATAATGCAAGAACTGTTGAATACAATTCAACCCAACTGGCTTAAATACATTATTCGGCAGGCAGCATTTAATTACAAGCCACATGAGTCATATTATTTTACCAAATTTACATCCAAACAGTCCAATATTGAATGATTGTGTTGATATCTTGTCCAGCTCAATTAAATACCACAATACAGATCGTCAAGGTTATCCAGTGACGAGAATATTCACTGGAATACAAAAAAAGTTTGTAAAGTAACTAAAAGGTTCAGCAGCTTTACATGGCCACAGAAAACTCTGGTTACTTCTTCTGTTCTCTCAATAATAGAGCCGAATGAACGACAAGACAGAAAAGTTTTTCAAAGTTTAAGAAATCAAAGGGTACATTGATGACGATAAGTGGCTTGCCAGAGGGAAATCTTATTTCCTCTAACACTTTACAAGCAGAGCACAACTGCGTGTTCTTCGAAATCAGAACACGTGGATGAAAATGCATCCAGACTGCATTAAACTCTGTAGCCTTTCATGAGGACTTTCCTGCGCCAGACACAGTTACAAACAGACACCCGGTATCTGCTTCATCTCCCCCCCACCCCCTTCCTCTCCCCCAACGCAGCGAATCCGGGCCAAAATCAGCAACACTCATGCTTTTATTTACTCACAGAATCCCATTACGCCAGTGGCACTGTGGGTAAAAATGCTTTTTGCACACATTACACTGGCCGCAAATAAAATAAAACACCACTCCTGAGAGGAAGTACGCGACCACGCGAGAGACTACTTGCTTTGTGTTTTGTTGGGCTATTCATCAATCATGAAGACGAAGCCGAACTTCTGAGGCTGATGGTCAATTTGCTAAATGTAAAGGAGCTCTAATGAAAAACAGCAACACATGTGGTTGATGAAGATATGCAAAAGTACAAGGGTGTGTTTAAGTAGTGTAAAAGAACTGTGATTGAAGACGGAGCCGGACAAATCGCCGATGATGTAAAGACGATTAGCATTGTTACTATACGAGGCTACTTAAAGCAACAGTGAATAAAAAGGTCCGTATGGTGGTGTTCCCCAACGCCTCGACCCCCCTAGTTCCCTTGTTGGCTCAGCCTGCCCTGCAGCAGATGTGCCAACATGTTTGCTTGCCTGAATTCTCATCAAGGCCCTTTGTTCACGGAGGACCGTTACAATCAGGGTCCTGATGGGTGATTATTTTGACAGCTGGAAAGCATTACTGTTTTGTTTTCTTCCACCAACAGTTGTGGCCTTATTTGTGCCAGTGATGGATGAGCTGCAGGCTAAAACCTGCCCTCTGGCAACCCATCTTCTCCGCACAAATACTCATCAAAAGCTACTTTTTTTTTCTTATTTTTTGTCTGCGACAAATAGCCTGAATTGATCGAGTTAGGTTAGAAAAATAAGAAGGTGGTTAAGTTTCTAAGAACGATTCATAATGATACGCATGTAACCTGCAGAGGAAGTCGAAAAAAGGCAAGAGGGCTAGGGTTAGTCAGAACATGCATAATGTTTAAAACAACTTGAACCAGGTTTATTTTGATTCTCAATACCCACGAAAGAACTGCAGGCAAGTTTTAAAAGTGAGTTTATTCATCTGTAATAGACAGTTATTTCACTTTAAATTTTGTTTTTTTAAATTATTATACCCAAAGTTAAAAGGCAGTGCTGAAATGACAACATGACACAGTCAGTCACACTATCTGGAAAATGTTTCTTTTGCAAGATTTATTCTCTCCTTCTTGAACAGTCCCAACCAACCATCTTAAAATAGCAAAAACAGGAGGTTCATTTAAAGTTTTGAATTATTTTTGAATGATGAATACTTCAGTCCCACATAGTTAGTAGGTAAACATATAGTTCTAATAGATAAAGAAAAGGCCTGAGTGAGATTATAGTATGTCACAGTTTCAATGTATTAACCCAAAATACCAGGTCAAACGTTTTTTGTTTTTTTTTTGCAGTCCTGCTGTTCATTACCAGATTCTGATTTCTTGTCAGTCTTGAAAATGTCTTTAAATCAGACTCTGTTGCAAATGGTATCTTTGTTCCTAGATTCTGGCAACAGCTCTTTGCTCAATCTAGACAAGAAGAAAGTGAGGAAAAGTGGAATCAATACCATCCTCCTAGCAGCCATGCAGCTACGGCTAAACCCTCCTCTGGGGCTCACAGAGATAAACGATTCCACAGTGGGGTCCTCCGTTTTTATGGCTGACTGTAGAAACTGGAAATCGCAGTTCATATGAAACTAAGAGTCAGACACAGAAACAAGAGAACTGCACTTAATCATGACCTTCTTGTAGGAGTAACTAATAACCTGTATCAAAAGTCCTGCCATCTTGCTACTACTAGGCATTGCAGACACAAAATATCAAAAAATCTTTCTGAAGAGTTAAAAATGAACAACTGTATCAGTTTAAAATTGTTGGCCGATTTTCAAAACTTGAGTGACGTCACGTACGGCGTTGAAGGTCTGATGGATTTGGTCGTGCAGCGTGCGCCGCAACACACCACACGCAAACCAGTTTTCACTCGCCGACATTCAGATGTCAGACGGAAAAATCTCGCAAAACCTCACAAGACCAAACGTGAGTTCAGGGTAAACAAAGATGGCAGACTGGGAAGAAGCGATGGCGATAGTTTATGGGTTTTATTTAGCAGAGGAAAGAAAAAAACAATACAAAGTCGTTTTGTATTCTGTGTGTTTTGGGGTTTCCCTCCATGGTTCCGTCATCTCGCTTTCTGATTGGCTACACGTCACATTCAACAGGCCGCGTTCTCGTTTCTCCTCGGGGAACACTACACATGCTGTAATTTCGGGCCCAGACAATCCAACATCCCCCGATTCTGAACGGACCAGATCACTCTTAACACACCACACACTTAAAGAGTGTCTCTTAAGATTATCTTAAGAGCCATCCCGATAATTTGGGTTGTCCTTAAGACTGTCAGAAGGTCAAAAATCTGCATAAAAATGTTGCCGTGTGAAATAGACATTAGATAAAGCACTCCAGACACCTGGCGATGGGTCAAAACGACTATACTGGGGTTTCTTTGGGTTTGAAGGAACCATATAATAACTGTTTTATGCACCGACTCCAGAACAATAGCATTTTCTCCCTTTGAGCAGCCTGCCAACATGAAGTTACTATCTCCCTTCTAGCTGAAATGTGCAACCCTAGGTGTTTCAAGAGATAATCCGCAGCCATAAAGCCATTCCCTTTGAAAACAAAAAGGCTGCGGCCGCTTAAATCTTGACTGATAAGGTTTGGAGGAGATAACAGAAGAAGGCTCGGAGCGACGCTTGGACTCACAGCAGCTGTTTTCAAGCAGAACATTTGTCCCACAATAAGACAGCCACCGTCCACCATCCGAGTCTGAGCGCATGCATGATAAACTGCTGCTTACGGGGCGCATGCTCCATTATTCAAGTTTGGAGAGAGCTTCTTTTATTTAAAAAAAAAAAAAAAAAGTTGCATTCCTCACTTCACAGGGGGATAGATAAACTGCTGCGAGTGGGAACCTATGGGAGCCCGAGCAGCGCTCGGGTCCTTTGGTCTTGAACCTCAGGTTTCCGGCAACGAACGGGAACCAAACGCAAGCAGATGTTGGAAAACCCTGGAACAAGACGCCTAATTGTCACCGATGATTATCGACCGGCTGCTGGAGAAGACGCCGCGCTTCGTGCTTCGGGGGGGGGGAGGTGGAGACAGAGATAGAGAGCAACTCTTTGGACGAGTTGTCTCAGTCAGCAGGATGGTAGCTGAAGCACCCAAACACACTGGAGGATGGCTCGTAAAAATGTCCCAAAGTAGCTAATGTTCCTTAACGAGCTGACAGACAAGGTATCGACTGTTGTCAGTGGCAGCCCGGCTGGGAAGCTGATTTATTTACTACAAATTTGATTTGCGAGCTATGGCTTCCAAGGCAGAAAAGGAAATGTGGATAATACTCATCATTAATCTCAGGGGAATAATGACGAGGCTTTATTTGTTATGACATGTTTGTCTGCTCAACCCAAGCAAACAGACATGTCATTCTATCGCTAGGAACAGATACATATTAGACTTTGGAACAGGCAGTAAGTTTAGCAGGTCAATTGATTTCAAATGAAAATATACTGCAGAAATGTTGCACCTAAAAGAAAAACAATCTGATGTTATTCTAAACAGGTACAACATACAAATGAATGTAAACAGCCATCTGAAATTTGAAGCGCAGGTAACACCTTTTTGTATACACAAAGTTTAATGTAGTTATAAAGCTGACACTAAACTGCTGTAAATAAGTCCAACGAAATAAGCAAAAACCATAAAGTAGTAAATTATCCTGCGCCAAATGTGTGTAATTAAGTCATAATCAACACTAGTGCTGTCCTTAGCTGTGTAATTATGTCATAACCAACACTAGAGAGCCACATAACTGTTCTTGTTTTCTGGAAGATATCGTTGTCCAGTTTTCTCTGAGGCATGGCATGAAGAAAAGAGACGTAGCAGTTTATTTAATAAAAGCAGCAGACTAGTTTT
The DNA here is from genome assembly GCA_903067095.1 of Girardinus metallicus. Taxonomy (NCBI): domain Eukaryota; kingdom Metazoa; phylum Chordata; class Actinopteri; order Cyprinodontiformes; family Poeciliidae; genus Girardinus; species Girardinus metallicus. The sequence goes on along the minus strand of CAEGAE010093673.1, from coordinate 16,541 downwards.
AGACTTATACCTGCTATAGCAGCTGCACTTTCACAGCCGGCCCAAAATGTTCTGGGGGCTTCAGCAGAATCCGATTCGGGGGCCTTACGACTGCTATCGCTCACTGCTGCCCAATGGACATCTCCATTGTATCATCCATCTTCATACATTTGTGTCTTTTACGTCAAGCATGAATAATACAGTTTAGAAAATGAAAGCATTTTGTGTTGTGCTTAGAAATTTAGTCAAGAATGAGTGACGATAAACAATGATAATTTTGATTTAATTGTACTTTTCACACCTAAATTATGTGACCATTCAGGGGCTCTTAGGTGTCCATTTGCTGCAGGGAACCTGCTAGTGTGACTAGGGTACATATAAAACCATCGTAAGGCTTATGATTTAAATTTAAGACGTAAATGTACTGTAAAAAACAACCAAAGTTAATTTTCTTACTCGATGCTTTAAAATGAACATAGTAACTTGAAAGTAACGTGAAAATGTAACTATGTCGACTTGTCTACGTAAGTTTTAGGCTTCGATATGCAAGTCAATTCATTTTTCACTAAAGTTTACTAACTAAACACCTATACAGTGAGGATTACATTTATATTTCCGGCTGCAGGTGTCAGCTAACTACTGCAATGTGTGTTCTTCAAACCAGTTGAAAATTCACAAGTAGCAAATAAGGTATCACAGATATTTTAATTTTAATTCCATAGACAAACAAGAAGGAAATGCCAGTTTAAGGAACCGATTTGTTCCATCACCATGACCCCACTAGCCAGAGCTGAAACAAATGGGGCACATAAGCCTATATTCACTAAAAACAGCTAATGGAAGGCGCTGAAACTCGGTGTGTGGGGCCCAAAGCAGCTGCTTAGTTTGCTTATGCCTTTGGCCGGCTGGATATGACAAAAGCAAGAAATTCTTTCTTCAGCTAAGATTTCTAGACGGAAAAGTCCCGTCCCTAACGTGTCCTCTGGTATCTCTTCCATCACTAGAGAATCTTTATCTAGTTGCTAAGTTTTCCCCCCCTTTATAAGCCCGCTTACCCCGTTATGGACTGGTCAATAAATAGTTTAGGGGGCACTTACAAGGAAACGGTCCAAACTGGAAGGTCCACAGGCGGGACTGTCAGCTCCAGGCCACTGCAGTCCACCGATTCCCCGCTACAGGTACAGTTCTGAGGGCAAGGTGCGTCCGAACTCAGTCCAAAACAGTTTAAGAGCTCCAGCGACAACATTAAATAAAAAACACAGCGAGAAACACATCCAAGCCGTCCCAGGGACGCCGCCATTTTGTATCCAGTATAGCAGCTCGGCCGCGGAGCTGTCCCGGTGCCCACAGACTGGGAAATGTGTTATCAGTCTCGCTTAGGGAAAAGTAGAAACCCTTTGTAGCTCATTAACTATCTTTTTGTGGCACAAATGACAGTAGAAAAAACTTGTCTGTCCGTCTCAGCGGAATTCATCTCTGAAACAAGTCTTCACTCCCAACTTTCTCCCACGGAGTCCGACGCAGGAGTAAAATTTAAGAAAATTCACAAAAGAAACTAAGGTGTTCTGTCGGAAACATTTAACCCAAATAAAGTAGCCAAAAATGTCCGAAAAGGGTAAAAGAGTTGGCTTCGCAACTACGTCTGAAAACACTAAGGAGCCAAATGTTAAAAGGACACTCTGCGCCCGACTAAAGCTGCTCTCCGTCTCTAAATCTGCTTATAGCACAAAATTCTAGCGGAGATGGAACGGTTCGCCTCCACACACACAAAAAAAGTAGATATTTAGTAAATAAGTTAGAAACAGTGGTTAAAACTCTCAAGTCGAGCGCTGCTCCGTGAGCTCTCCTCCAAATCTGAACCGCATAAATCCAACTTTGAAACACGGACTCGGTACCATCCAAAGAAACTCCACCAGCAGCTCGTCAGGTGCAGTCTGCGCTCACAAAATCTAGAGGATCCGATAAATAACAAAACTGCATCCCCCTCCTCCTTTCGAGCGTGCTTTTACCACCATGAGTTTTCTCCTTTGCCGAGTTACTTTTCCCTTTTTTTTTTTTGTGGGCGATCGCTCCGTAGTCCCACGTTGGAAGCACAACAGCGATCCCAGGATCCTCCCGTCGCTCGTTCTGATTGGCTGTTAGGATTTGCTGGGTGGGCTGTCTAGCCACGTGATTGGTCGTCGCGGTTTCTCCCCGCATATCGGAGTGTAAGAACCCTTGAGAGGCTGTCACTCAACGCCCGCTGGGCTCCTCCTATGTTTCCCACCCGAGGGTGTGAAACCGCACCGCCCCCCCCCCCCACGCTCCCCCCGGCCACTCTCACTGCTTCTTAAAGAGACAATCAGCCTCAGCTCAGTCCCTGTAATCGCATTATAACAAGCCATAATAACATAATTGGTTTGAATGCCCCCAATAACTCCATTCTGACACCAACATTTACATGTGAAACAAAAAGGAAGTAGTAAACAGGGCTCTGTTACACAAGGCATTTGAAAGAGAAAGAAAAGCTCTAGATACATCGACCTTATTATTCAAACACTTTCAAAAGGGCCATCAAGAAAGTTTCAAAAACTGATTTTACTCCCAGTTTAGTGTTTTGTAAATGTGTTACAAAGTCATCCAGTAAATGCAGACTTGACTCATCTTCTTTCTGATAAATTTACTTCGCTTGCTTTCTGAGATGCATCACTAGAGTTGACGTTATAGTTTAATCTTCTCATGATGTCAGCTCACATGACATCAGTATTCAAGATTGCATTAAAGTAATGAGTTTAAAAATAAAATGATTTGGTGTGGTAAAGATATGGGAAATGTCTTATTATCTACTCATAAATAGGGGCTGCATATTCCAGAAATTAGAATATGGGTTAGACCCCTTTGTCAGATTTAAAATAAAAAAAAAAATAGGAAAAAAAAATAGTAATAACCAAGTATCAGTGAGTGTGAGTCCTCATTTCTTTGGTCTGATGTAATATTCAAATATTAATTATTGTGTTTCATTAAATGTAAGCTGGAAATGATTATAATTAATGGAAATAAAGGCTAGAAAACACCAGCATGGGTGTAATTAATTTATGTGTTTCGATCAGGAAATTGAGTTTACTGAATAATATATATATGTGTGTGTAGGTGGGGGGGGGGGGGGTGTTTGTGTGTGTAAATATGTAAATAAAGAAAGATAATTTTTTTTTTTACCAAAACTAATATTACTTTACTATTACAGTCTTATCTTAGGAGAGATCTGTCTCATTTCATATCAGAAACAAACGTCTTGACTGAATAAAATAAGTACAAATCAAAATCTATCAAGGGTCTGAATACTTTTGGGTTTATTGTACATTAATAATAACATGTAATAATGAGCTCCTCTCATAGAGTCATCCTGCAAAGTTGAAGGAACTTTCTACTCGCAAAAACTCATCCAGACAACGAAGAGTCGTTTACACATGTACAATTTTAAGTCTTTTAATGCTGGATGTGAGAATCTTAAGTCTTTCTTTCACCACAGTCTGCAATGCAAAAATGCTGCAAATATTTTATCCAGGTGTGTCTGAGCATGCACATGTAGACTCTGAGTGTATCCATGTGTTTGTCTATCTGTACTGATCTATTTGAACTTGCCCTGTGAAAGGCCACATGAAAGCCAAAAATTTTTCCCAAATGCTAAAGTCATGTTTGCCCGTGGTCTCAGAAATGCACATCTGTGATAAATCAGCAGTGCTGTCAGCCAGCCTGGCCTCATGAGCACTCCCACCGCTTCCCTCTCCGTCACGTTTTTCCTTGGCACTGACAGATTGTTTTGATTGACTTTGTCAGAGCTATTGTGATCACTTCGTGCTGGGCGAAGGCCCAGGTTTCATTGCCATTAATCACAATAGCCAGGACACAGATATTCGCACCTGCAGCACTGCAGGCAAGTTCAGTGGCACAGTTCCTTCTTCCATTTCCAGTAAACAGACAATGGTTTCACATTGCACCGGGTATGTGTGCACATTCGCCCGCAGGTGAGGCCTCCAGCAAATGGAGGAAAGCAAAATAAATGAAAAATGAGACTCTGTTAAAACATGACTACAATGATAAAAACAAAAAAGTAACAACTGACTCTCTTAGTGTGTGCTAAACCTGTGTTATTTTGGAACATGGGAAGGTTTTGCTACGAAGGAAGTTTTTAAAGAACTTTTTTTTTGTTACATTTTGAAACATTAAAGCAACAAGTCCGTGAAGTTTCAACCAATTCCGTATGAGTTTAAGGGCATGATTACTTACAGCAGCTTGACACACACCCTGATTTGATGATAAATGTGTTGTACGACAGCTAATTAAACCTCAAATCCTAAAAAATCCATATTAGTAGAGCACTGCTGGTGCAGATATTATGAGAACATTATATCAGTCTCATGGTAAATTTATGCTTTCCAGCAGGGCTGCGCGATATTAGAAAATCTTGGATTGGTGATAATATTAGCAAATGGGGTGGAAAGATCAATACACATATTTTACTCTTTCTTCTACATCTGTGTTTCCTATGCTCTGTGACTTTTAGCATTTTGAGCACTCTGTCCAACTGGCTAAATATTACGTTAGAATGAAAAATGCGTGTTCATGACACTTGGAATATACCAGCCAAGGATTATTGTACTCCACACAAGTCTTTACCATATGAATGTTGCACACACCAGCATTGCGATGTCAAGATATATTGGCAATTTACTGTGCAGACTAACTTGACAGTCTGTCGTTGCACCAACACTTGTGACACTTACATTTCGTCATATATATATCTACACCAAGATGTCTGTTTTTAATGACTTCACTGTGTACTTCAATAATGACATCAAAACTTATATTCAACAGGTGGTGCCAAGCACACAGCAGATGTAGCAAAACCTTGAGAGGGAAAAACTGTTTTGCTTGTTCTGGAGAAACAAGCCACTTCACCCCTTCGTCAATTCCTACACATCACAATTTAGGCCTTCCCAGCTTCCATGTCCTACCTGTTAGCAAAGCATTTTATAACCATGTGGCTTAAGCATCACATATAAGTTTATTTTTGGTTTGCTCTTAAGCATTATAGTTCATGCGAACCCCTCAAATCTAACATTTTACGTATTTTTATTACTGCTCATCCTTTATATTAAAAATCCCCTGTTCAATGTGACTTTTAGGCCTGAAATTTCAACTCAGCCCCTTGGTTCCATTAAAAGAAACTCTTAAAAGTTCAGCATACGAAAGCATTTTGGACAATTTTATGCCGACCTACATGTAACAGAACTCCTTTTTGTATAAATTTAAATGAATACAGACCAGTCCTTCCATCCAACATCAATACGTGACCTCAAAAATGCATTTCTGGTAAGATGTACAAATGATTTCCATAAACCGATTCGTAAACCTTGTAGATCCCCAGAGAGTCGAAGCTGTTACTTTTGGCAAAATAGTGTATATAAATGTCCACTGATAACTATGGTAAAGTTTTGCTTTACTGTTTCTAATTTGTTATCAAGCAGCATTTGTTGCGTGTACACACATTTTCAGCAGGTGGTGGTTTACAGTCACAGCTATCCCAAGTATGCCCAACCTTACATTTTTGATGTTCCTTCAACAGGCACGGTATGTGGACGTAGGTACTTTGGGGGGTCTATTTTAGGAGGACCGCTGACACGTCTTTTAATGTTGATGGATGACCTGCTGTAAATGACCTGGCTTACAAATAAGTTTAACAAGAAGGGCACTCCATGAGGACAGTCATCTCTCAAGGTTGGACATAAAAAAAAAAAAAAATAATAATAATAGGTGCGTCAAAGTCACATTAAGATTTGATGGATCTAGGGTCCAATATTGGCACCAAGTGTTAAGATTTCCAGGCAGGCTATTTATATATTGATGCAGAGAATAGCAAATATTAAGACCTTCCATACCAGTTTGTTTTTGTGAATAATTTTGAATGAGGTTTATTTTGAAGATTCATACTCTTTAACTGACAGAAGTGTTTTGCTTTTTATTGATTAGGACTATAGAGAATAAATCAACATTGTCAATAGGGAATCAAGAGTTTCACTACTAGAACAAAGTTTCATTGTTTATCCTTATTCGTTTTTAAATTGTGTCCTGCTGTGGGACCGAAGTCCATTATAAAAAGACTAATGACGGAACCGGGTGAGTCTAAGCCCATGTCTATTTTTTTGTATATGCTTTGAATGCCATCTACTTTGGTGTTGGAGGCAATTCACAAAACGTAAGGAAGCTCCTTCAAGGGGTGTTTGAGTCAAAGACATATTGATCACATTTCACTTTCTTTAGGTCTGGGAAGTGTAACATGATGGCGATGGTGGTGTTAAAGAGGGGAGGTGGCTCCGGCCTGGAGCAATTCATCACGCTCATCTCCCTGGAATCTTCAAAGATAACAAACCATCTGCTGCAGCCATTCATCACATGTAAAATGGAAAGGCGTGAGGCCTGGCCAACTCATCATACCGGGGCTGGATGGCTAACGGGTGTTGCAGGAGTGTGGAAATGCCTCAGTAATAGAAAGCAGAGAAGGTTAGGTGGGGTTCGGTCGATGCCAACACGCCCGCTACCATACGTGAGATTCATCCTCGGGGCTGGAGTGCAGATGTTTAGAGTAAGAAAATACAAAATGTCACAGGCACCGTTCTCACTTGAAAGACGAATTCAAGTCCTTTCGCTCGGATCGTTTTGGACCCACGTTTGGCACAATCTCTCTTGTTTTTTTTTTCGCGTCTTTAAATCTTAGATGTGATATGAACACTAAGAAGAAAAAGTAGCTGTAAAAAGTGTGAAGAGGCACGTGAGAGCAGGATGAAATAACAATGCTCTTCATTTGAACTCAGGAACTCAGAATATTCAGGTTTATAGTTGGGGAATTCAGTATGAAAAAACCTTTCATTGTGAAAAACCTAACTCCTAACTGGGGAGGTCAGAGAAATTATACAGGTCTTAACGTGAAAATCCACCATGACTGCGCTGTGCATTCAAACTGTTGTCGCAGGCCAGTTTCGAGTTTCAAGGTTTTAAAAAGTTATGCTTTCAAAACAAACGCTTATGGTCGTTTTAATCAAACAGCATGAAAACCGTCGGTGGTTGGAGTATTTTTCTTCCATATGGAGTATAGAGTGAATCACTGCTTACCCCTCTCCCACCCGTTGCTGCACAAGGTCAGTTGCTCCTATATAGGCTTGGAAAGCTGTGGAATAAAACTAAAGGAGCTCCACCCAAGCAGCTTTAACGCTTGAGTTGGTAAGTAAATAACCAGCTATTTCAGTTTGCTACAAAGAGCAACAGGGTGTAGAAATCTGCTCAAGCTAAATTTAGTATTTGCACTTTAGAAGTCAAAATAATAATACAAAAACAATTTAACATGTCTGTTTTTATTATTTAGTTACTTTTGCACCAGTAGACGCTCTCGTTTTTCCTTCTCTGTATGTTGTACATATTTTTGTTCATATGCTGAAACTATAAAACTGGCACTTTGCTCAGAACAATAATACTTGGATAATCTAACACAATCCACTGCTAATCTAGTGTAATAAATTATCTACTGGAATTTTTCTTTCCAAATGCCACTCAAACACAGCACTATCCAACGTCTTTCACTGAATAAGTTGTAATAGCATTTTATATGAGCAAATTACAGTTTATTACATTGTTATCAATTGTGTAAAACGGCCAAAACGGGGTAAAGATAGAAAATTCAATCCAAGATGGCTGACTTTCTGTTTGTTGTAATGCAAGAGTCTAAGAGAAAGTTTTTGGTAGGTTTTGGGAAGTTCTACAAGTGTACCAAATTTCACATCTTTAAGATAAAGTGATGCAAATGAACAGGGTGCTTTGAATATTTTTTTGTACATTTTCGTAATCAGCTCAGTTTTCATGACTAAGGGTCCAACTTTAGAGATGAAAAATGCAATTTACGGACTGGTGAAGACGTAGAGCATATTTTGCAAAGACACAAACTCAGATTTCACAGGATTTTTCAGACGAAGCACATCAGCTAAAGTCAGTTGGCATTAATGAAAATAAAACCAGCAGGACTGTGCGTTACAAAAGGATAGGTGAGACATATTAGATGCTTGCTTTGTGAAAAATATCTGCTGTTGAAAACTATTCAGAAAAAAGAAAAATGGGGATTACACTTTGTTTAAACTGTCAACGTGTTTCATCATGACTTTTATGTCTCCTGAAGTTGTGAAACACTTCAGGGTAAAAGCCATAAAGCCAGTACTTATGACTTATTCGTGACTGTTTTGCAGCCTGCAAGTAAACCAAATTATTTCACCTTCATTTGGGAAATTGATGGCAGGTGTAGCCACCAATTAAAAAAAATAATAATAAAAATTCTTACTAAATTCACTGAACCACTTAAAATCTACTAATTGATTTGTAATTAGTATGTGAATAACACGAGCCATAGAATATATCCCAGAAGTAGAGCCATTAAAAAAAAAAAATAATAATTTAGGACTCCGTTCCAACAAAGATGGCTAACACGCGTTGTTTTTCGGCGCAACCAGGTGTCCAAACAAACAGCACTGGCTCCTGCCGTTCTCCCAGCTGTTTTTATTGCCTCTATTGGTACCGAAAGACTGCAAACATTTTTTTTTGTCTGTTACCGTCAATGCTTGTCAAATGAGAGGAGTGAGTCAGGGTGAGCTTCTGCCAAATTTCTGTCAGCAGGAAGGGCTCCCAGCTCGTCGGCCCAACGGCGAACATTGATGGACGGAAACCGCGCCACCTCCCTAACCTGTTCCATCACGAGGAAGGCGTGGCCACAGGAGCTCCTCCCCCTCCCCTCAACCCCATCTGTTGCGCTTACACTTCAACTCACCGTGTCAGCTGAATGAAGGTATGCATTGTTGAGAGCAGGACTAAAATGGCAGTTGCTTTCCACATCTTTTCAACAAGTGTTTGCTCGTGTCTACATTGCTCACATCCTCGCCCTGCTGAGATAAAGACGAAGTCACAAGCTTGTTGGTTTTATTTTGGTGTATGTTTTTGACAGACAGGGGTGGAGAAAGGGATTGTTCTCAACAGGCTTTTGTGAAAGAATATTTTCGAATAGAAGCGGTGGCCTAGAACAAACTATTTTTCCACCGGAGGGATGTTTGTGCTGCAATCTGTGAAAGGCGACTGCTGAAAGCCAGGCAGCATTTTGTGTGTTAAGACGTTAACAATTCATTTTATTCGGGAATTTGTTTGAGCACCCCATGTGCTATTTTATTTTATTTTATTTTTTTTTGGTTTTTGCAAATAAAAGTCCAAGTCAACAGCTACATCTAGTTGTGAATATGTAGCGAGACTTTGGTTGTGGAAAGCTGTTATTTAGCCAAAAAGCTTGACGCTACAAATGCAGAGAAACGTTCCACTCCGGACAGATGAAAACATAAATGCATGCCACATTTTTAGAATTTTCCTGGTTAGTAATTAGAAAAAAAAAAAGAAAAAAAAAAACATATTAATTTCTTCCTACTTTTACAGTTATTGGTCTCATGGGTCACGTAAAATCCCAATAAAATACATTCAGCTTTAATGGACATAACATCACGTTACGAATAAAAATGAGAACATTTCCAATCTCTGATTTGTTTCCGAGCCCATGAAATTTAAATCTGTGAAACCACACGTGACCTGTCATATTTCATGATTTATTCCGCATGGCCCCGGCGCTGCAGCATCCACAGAATGGCTGAATCGGAACAGCCCCGCCAGCTTAAATCCAATTAGGTCTTCTAACACACTCAATAAAACTGCAGGCCAGAGGTGGAAAATTGAATTTATTTGAGGTAACTGGATACCCGTTTACTGGTAACCCATGTGGCCTCCCCTTGTGGTGTGTGCTGTGTATGTTTACAAGCAATTCATTCAGAATCATTACATTATCTTGAGTGTATCATTAGCTGTGGAGAAATGGCAATTACTCGGAGCATTAACCGATGCCACAAAAGAGTGTGTGTTTGCCAGCCAGTGGGGAAAAAAAACAACATTTCCACCTCGGATTGGAGCCACAAAAATTTGTGACTAAGACGAAGAAGAAAAAAACACACAACTCAAATCCTCCACACTCTCTCTTTACGCGTTATAAAGTTGGTACGCACAAGGCGAATGTACTTACAAATCCCGTTTCTATAGGTTAAAGAACACAAGACTGGCATTCAGTAAAAGGAAAATGTTGAACAGAAATCAATCAAACTTTTTGTTCGCCTTTTCCCCCCGACCTGCCCTGCTCTCTCCCAGAACTCCGCGGCCGAGCTCATTAGCGGAGGCTTTAGGAATGCCTGTATGGCTGTGTGAAGTACAAAGGGGAGAAAAGGCTGATCCCTCCTTTTTTTTTTTTTCCTTTCCTGTGCTCCCTTGCTCCTGACAAAGTGCAGAACCGTCGGTGAATAGAGGAGGCCAAGGCAGAGCTGAATGGAGCTGGAGGAGCGAGGCTCACTCATGCAGAGAGCTCCCAGCCCCTGTATACCTGCCCGGGAGAAAAGAGTGGCCAGCTGCTGCCGCTGAGTCTTTCTCCCCCCATCCCCCGACTTCAATAGAGAGACCTTATGAAAAGGAGCTCTGGAAAAAGGGGACAGCTGAATACTACTGAGAGAGAGGGAGGAATGGGGGCTTGGGAGGGAACGGAAGGAAGAAAAAGGGAAGGTGAATGGGGGTGAGCTTGAGGAGATTGCATGAGGCCGTCATCTTGCCCCCAACTGCGCGCTTGGACTCAGGCCACGGCAGAAGAGAAGAGCACCTCGGATTAATCACTCGTAATGGAAATTAGCATGTTATAATGAAGCGGTCGGCGGAGTCTATTATTTGGGTAGTTCAAAGGAAAAGATTGACTCTGGAGCAGAGGTATGCAGATGCTGGCCAAATCAGGCTTGGCGGGGGCCTCTTCAAAGCTCAAAGAGAATGCCTAAAGAGCTTTCGAATGCAATGTTCGGTACAGTATGAAACCCCCGCACCTTAGTCTCTCACGCTTTATCCAGGCTGCATGGGTAAATTGTAGATGTGGAACAACTTTAGGAATCTCTTTGTAGCTGCAGTCTTTCACTCCCATCTCTTTTTGCTCTCCAAACGTAACTCGTCAGAGTTTGTTAGGCAAAGTCTTCATACCGCCTAACGTTTTATTCATTTCCACACATCATTAGTGCAGTTTTCCATATAATTTTGAATAGACCGACACAAAGTAGTGCATTAATTTGACATGAAAACGTGCATAAATTATGTTTTTTTTTTCTCCCCCCTTCAGTAAATATCTGGAAAATGTAGTGAGCATTAATGTGCACCCCCTACACCTGTAAAGCATGAGGCTACCACCACCATGTTTAACTGTGGAGAAAGTGTGTTGCCTTGACATCCCACATCATGAAGATCAAGGAGAGACTCCTGTTCGCCCACCTGAGTAAGCAGACAAGCACATATCAAAACCCCCTCAAATGCCTGTCGCCATGGAGTTGGAGTTGAAGACACCATCGTACACCGGCTTCGACAAAGCTACTGTCATCCGGACAAAGCAGGCAGCACTGTGATTTCTCCAGTGCATTTAACACATTTCAGCCTGACCTGCTTTGTCAGAAACTCCAGAAGACTCGGTTGGAGGCCTCAACAATCGTCTGGATCTATGACAAACAGACCATAGTTTGTGAGACCGAAGAACTGTGTGTCTAACCAGGTGGTTAGCAATACAGGAGCACCACAGGGCACTGGACTCTCACCATTTCTTTTTATTCTGTAAATTTCAGACTTCTCACACAAGACTGACATCGGTCATCTGCAGAAATACTCAGATGACTCTGCAATTGATTACAGATGGACAAGAGGCCGAGTACAGGGAGCTGGTGGACCGCTTTGTGTCAGGGGATGCAAACAATCATCTCATCTTGAATGCGAACAAAACAAATAGGATGGTTGTAGATTTTAGGAGAAACAGGGTTAGATCAAACCCTACCCTGGTAAAAAAATAATAATACTAAGTATGTTAAATCTTAACATATTTGAGCATACTTTAAGTCAGACTAATTATGAGTATACTTCAAGTTAATTTAGGATTAGTTAACTTAAAGTGTGTCATTTTGGAACAACTAATTTTGTGCTTAGTGTACTTTAATGGTATTTAAATTGTATTAAAACACAATTTAAAGTGTACTAAGTGTACTTCAACATATCCTTTTTGGACAACTTAAGTTAAACTTGGTATACTTTAAGTATATTGCTTTATATGTAATATAAACATGCTTGACTAGTATATTTTGACTGTACTATTTTTGTGATTGAATTAATTTAAAATATACTTGGACTGTATTTTAAGTATATTGGCATTACATATTTTACATATTAGTAGTGTGATTACAGTATGCTACAATTACACATTTGGCTTATTATAATTGCTAATGAAGTACACTTTTTAGTTACTTAATGTCTTTTATTATTCTTCTTTGCAACTTTGCACATTACATGCTTCATACACACTATATTACTGCAAACACATCAGGCTACCAGAACAAAGAAGAGTCAATTACAACACACTTTGCAGGTGAAACTAATTACATTGTGCTTTCAATATATTACAATTTTGGTAACACTTTATTTGATGGGGTGTGCATAAGACTGACATGACACCGTCATAGATGTGACATAACACCTGTCATCCAACTTTTAAAGCAACCTCTCATTAAAAGTGTCATTATTTACCGAATGACACTTCATGACACCTGTTAGTTTGTTCCTAACAGGTGTCATGTTTATGACAGTATCATGTCAGTCTTATGCACAACCCGTCAAATAAATGTTACCCACATTTTTCAAGAGTACTTTTCCAATATACTATAACACAATTGTACAAATTGTCAATACACTCAAAGTTTACAGACAACATGCTTATGAAAATCAACACAATAAAACTTTAGAGGACATGTGAAAAATGTTTCACCAAGGGCAGAGTATTGTTTTAATACAATGTCACAGTATTCCAATATTACTACTGACATTTCTCCTTCCTGAGAACAATGAGGATCAACGACAGAACATTCCCATTCACTGGACCACTGCACTTTACAGAAAAAGAACAACAGAGCAATTAAACTAAGTCGCCTCCATGCGTTGTAACATGAAGCTGAATGATTGTTATAGCAATAATCATAAAAGTCACAATAAAATTGATAAAATAATTATTTCTGAAACCAACATAAATTTGTTTATATCTTTACTGCACTGTTTATAATTAAACAAAGAAAATTAGCATTTTTAAGCAAACTTACCACCAGCTAGCGACACGTTAGCAGCCTTCGTCCCTTCGTGACCCACATTTCATTTCCATCCGGTTCTTGTCCAGTTGTGTTGTCGTCTAACTCGGACTAGGACGTCACCAGCTTGAATTACCAAAACTACTAGCTATTATCAAGGCCCTCTCTACTTTTAAGGCAATATTATGCGAGGAAAAACGGCGAATTTGAACAGCGTCCGTTATCTCCTCTGGCTTCATGGCTTCATTTCTTCTTTTTATGGCGCTTTTCAAAAAAAAAAAAAAAAAAAAAAACTGAAAGGGTGCAATATCGCCACCATCTGGTCTGGAGTGTGAACTGGAGCTAACGCTGTTCAATGATAGATCTTAACGTCATACATCTGGATTGGATTGGGTAAAGACAGCTTCCGTGTTTTAGTTGGAAAAACTGAAAACAACAGATCATATTCGGAGAGATGTAAAACTCAAGATACCTGCTACATTTATTTTTAAGGACAAGTATTGTTTTTGTTGTAGCACCACTAAATTGTCAATGTTTGATATTTTGAGGCATGAAAGCATTATTTACTTTGTTAAACAACATTACATCAAGTTCCACTATAAGGATTTTTTTTTTTTTACTCTTTGCCATTTTAACAAAAATAGTAAAATATTATTAAGGCATCTAAAAAAGGCATACCATATTGGCCTAAAGTATGCACTGAAATGTAATTTAAAACATACTGAAATTAATAATTTGAAGTAAGCGTTAAGTGAATTTTAAAAAATTCAATATTGAGCATATATTTTAAAGTATACAAAAAATATATTTGACAGATATTTTAAAGATATTCAACATATCTTTTAAATATACACTTGAGCAAGTGTATTTTTACACTTGGGCAAATTCATATTTTGTTCACTTGAAATATACTTTAATTTAATGTATTTCTTAAAACTGAATTTTGGTACAATTATATTTAAGAGTGTTTAAAGTTATAATGTCAAAATTGGTACAAGTGTACTTTTAGTATACTTTTTATATATTTATAGGTAGTACACTTAATACTTAGTATACTTAAAATGTACTTACACAAATGTAAGTATATTTGAAATATACTAAAGTATCTTTTTTTCACTAGAGAGAAGAAGTGGAGGCGGCTGAGGAATATAAATACACCTGTGTTCGTCTGGACAACAAACTGGGCTGAGTGAAGCCATCAGAGGAGACTGTATTTCAAAAGGAAGCCAAGATCCTTCAAGTTTTTCACGAAGGTGTTGAATATCTTCCATAAGTCTGTTGTTGAGAGAGTCGTCTCTTCAGCCATCATCTGTTATGGTAAATGGACTGAACTTATATAGCGCTTTTTCCGATCATTTCTGACCACTCAAAGCGCTTTACACTATAGTCATTCACCCATTCATACACCGATACGCAGATCGGTAGGCAATTTGGGGTTAAGTGCCTTGCCCAAGGGCACATCGACATGGGGCAGGAGGAAGCTGGAATTGAACCTACAACTTTCCGATCACAAGACAACTACTCTTCCCACAGAGCCACAGTCGCCCCGTAGGCAATGAAATGTTTCTTATTTATAAGAGAATTGAATTATTTGTTTATATTCATTTTTTATGAATTTTTAAAATGGTGTAAAAAAGGCTTACATAAAAAATCTGCAGAATATGCCTGGTATTTTTATATAATGTTCATAATAATCGATAACTAAAATAATCACTAGTTGCAGTGCTATTTTTAAAAAATATTTCCCATTGCAACTACCAATTTTATTGGGATTTTTGGATAATTATAATATGGTCTAAAATACCATATTATAATTACAATATGGTCTAAAAAATAGACCAATTCTTGCCATGTAGCAAAATAAACAGAATTTGATGCATTGTTTTAGTGTCAGGCAGCATGGGGAAGCAGTTGGTGTCTCTGTTGCCATGAAGCAAGAAGGTCCTGGGTTCGAATCCCAGCCTGGGGTCTCTCTGCATGTTCTCCGTGTACGTATTGCTTCTCTGTGGGTGCTCAGGGTTCCTCCCAGAGTCTAAAAACACAACTGCTAGGTTAATTGGTGTCTCTAATTTGCCTTTGGGTGTGAATGTGTGTCTCTGTGTTGACCTATGATGGACTGGCGATCTGTCCAGGGTGAACCATCGACCATATGCTGTATAGTGACTTTTTAATCCATATGTAAAATGTAAGCAAGCCCCTAGAGTAAAAAACATGCAGAATGTTTCTGTTTGGTATGTAAGTGCATGATCAGGGAGAGAACCCAACATGAGAGCAGTGCTGCTGAAAAGAACAGTTTCCCCGCTGCCGACTATTAATCTTGACAATCCGCGTTCCTCTAACATAGGCAAACCAACCTCGGTGTCCCATTTGGCCCTCCAACACTAAAACTGTGATTAATCTCATCACATTCACAAGAGCTTCAGGTCACGTCAAGCCCTGTTTGCCTTAGCAGCCAAAAACATTCTTTATGATGCTGTAAACAGGGGAGGGGGTAAATGAAAAATAAATAAAAAAAAAAAACTTTCTTTACAGCGAAGAAAAGTTCCTTTAAGGAGGATTATGCAAGCTGAGATGATATCATCAAACTGGCATGGACAGCGCAGAAAAAAGGGAAGTGTGGGTGTAAGAAAGATTAAATTAAAGCAGAGAATGCAAACTCTGTTTGAATGAGAGACAATCTGATTTTAACGTCACTGTAACAGAAATGGACAGAAAAAATCCGCCCTCTGCACAGCTCTGAGATTCTCGCTTCCAAACTACTCCCTTCCTACTCAAATCACTTTAATAATGTACAGATTAGAGAAAAAGTATTTGCACCCTTGCAAATTCTTCATATCCAAGTTATTTGTCACATTTAAACTTTTAAAATTTTATGAGGGTTTTGGACTGGCACTGTCAAAGATCAGGCTTAAATTTAATTTAGTGAACAGACTGGAAAACTCTCCAATGTCACTAAATTAAAACAAGATTCCAAAGAAAATGGGCCAAAGTTCCTCCACAGAAATGTAAAATATTCCCACCTCTCAATATTAGGGTTATCACATATGGTCAGGTTGATTTGTAGCCTTATCCCATTAAAGTAGGGCTGAAATGATTCCTCGAGTGATTCGAGTACCTCGATTATTAAAATTCCTCGAGGAAAACTGATCTGCCTCGAAGCCTCGTTATATTATGTGTTATTATTTAGCGCACCTGTTCCAGCCGGGACTTTATTTACTCTCTCACTTCCGCCTGAGTTGTTGACGAAAGCTAAATGTTAGCAGCATAACGTCCAGTTTTCAAGTTCGGCCTGGGAGGATTTTATTGAGTCATGATAAT
>CAEGAE010093668.1:0-36196 GCA_903067095.1 Girardinus metallicus | reverse complement strand
TTAGCTTTCGTCAACAACTCAGAGGCGGAAGTGAGAGCTCTGTGCAACGCAAGTAATGTTCCTGCCGGAACACGGTGCGCTAAATAATAAAACATAAATTAACGAAGCTTCGAGGCAGGTAAATTTTCCTCGAGGGATTTTAATAATCGAGGTACTCGAATCAATCGAGGAATCGTTTCAGCCCTATTTTAGATGTTAGCCTGGTTCAGCACACCTGAATCAAATAAATAGGTTGTTGGAACGCTCCTACAGAGCTTAGCGGCCTGCTGAGGAATCACTTCAGCCATTTAAATTAGCTGTTTTGGAGCAGAAAAACATCTGACATATGCAGGACATAGGTCTTCGAGGACCTCAGCTGCAAAGCGACACTTAAACCACAAACAGTTGAGTTTAAACAGCTTGTAAAACGCAAAATACACAAGTGAATCCATTCGGAACACTATTTTAAAATAAAGATTTATCAAACACGACTCAGAGGGTGAGGAACAATTTACATTATCCTGTCAAGAAAAACACCATCTGTTTTTTTTTCTTCTCACATTTGCTGAAAAAACTGATAAAGTTTGAAAATGTAGGTTTCCTCTTAATTAATTAATTAATTAATTAATTAATTAATTAATTGCATAACCATTGATTTTATTAATGAGGAATGGTGTGGTAACCCTTTAGCAATCTTGCTGGTCTGGAACTAAGATGCTGCTCTTACTGGTAGATTTGAGGTTATTGTTTTGTTAAAATAACCATTTCAAAAGTATTTCCTTTGTTGTAACATGACATCTTCCGTAATTATGATGCATTCAGAATGATCCATGATTTGTGGTAGGATTAGATGTGGTAGGAATAAATGTTTCTTTTATCACAGTAAAAGAAACATTTACATGGAATTAGCAGCGTGCATGTCACGGTCTGGTGGTTTTCTAGACCTAATACTTAATTTGCTATGTACAGATATAATTCATGCCAAACACAATGACAGATCTGGTTAAGCAACATTGAACTGATTATTTTTTATCACAACTGTGTTTGGTGAAACTGACCTGCGCTCCGCTCTCCGACAGACTGTCCGAGCTAAGTGCAAAGCTGAGCTGCTCTTCCCCCCAGACTGTAAAATACAAATATGAATAATCTAATCATTCGTACGAACATTCAGTATCTACAGAAGCAGAGAGATGCTTACAGGTAAAATGAAGTTGGTCAGCGGTGGGAGTTCCTCTGTAAAATGATCAATCCATGTTTCCAGATCAGTGATTGGCTGAGGACTGAACTTTGTTCTCTCTGGTAAAACAAAACAAAAAAAATTACATCAGTGATGAAAAATAATGAGATCACACCAGCCTGCATTTGCATACTTCTATGGATTTCTCTTGCAGATGATCGAGGAGTAGCAATATTGGAGCCCACATCTTGTAAAATACACTGGATCTGCAATAAAATTACATATCTTTAATGCATGTTGATTGCTTGCTCTTTAAATCTAATGAACTTTTTGTGCTGAAACTAACCTGTGCTCTGCCTTCGGTCTATCAGAGGAGTAGAGTGCAGGCCAGTTTCAGCACACTAAATAAATTTGGCATGAAAATCAAACCTTATCCAGCTGATCTGTGAACGTGTGACCTTTGTCAAGACAAAACTCTCGGGCCAAACTGTAAAGTTAGATACAAAAGTGAGTCAGACAAACTTAAATATTTTTGTCAAATGCACTGATTTAGATTTAGATTTTGCATTTTCTAGTTCTTGTCAACAGCTCTGCAAAAGGACATCTTGTATTTGATATTTTTCAGCATTTTGCCTGCATGTTTAGTAGAACCTCACTTAAGAAAAATGCTAGAATATTGGTAGTAACTCTAAATATAAAAAATGTTCAATTCTTTCATTGAAACGTTGCAAGCATCACACTACTATCCTCTCACCCTGTCAGCAACATTTTCGTGGAACATTATTTCCCTTAAAGTTTCATTTGTTTTCTATTTTGGAATTTGCATTTTTATTGAGCTCCGAAGCAGTTCATTAAAATGCATTGCATGCAGGGCTATTTTTCTTTTCTGATAACATAATTTCATGCATTTTTTTCCTCTGTCTGACAAAAGTGCTTTAAATATCCATGTGCATGCAATGATTTAATAGTGTAATAATACAAAATTTACCCTATAGCTGATGACAACTCGTCTGTATTTCCCAAAGCTTCGAAAATGTTATCTTCCTTTGGCCTCCTTTCTCCAGTGAATGTGCTGGAGAAACCTGCAAATCAGGAATCCAGTCAGTTTTTTTATTACCTTAAAAAATTACCATAAATGTTTGGGATTTTTTAGATTTTTTTTGATAGACCAACACAAAATGGTAGTCATTATAAACATAATAGAAAGCATATGTTGTTTTCAAATTGTGTTGACATTCTTTATTTGAAATATAGTTTAGATTTGAGTAGCAGGGCTCTCATCCCCTGATGTTTAACAATGTATAATGCGAACATGGATATACACTTAATATAACTGAAAGGGGAGTCTGAGCCACATTTGAATGCTTTTATTTTGCCTGTTAGACACAAATACATATACAGATCATGTGGCTTTCAAACATAAATGTACATAAAGGAAATCACAGAAATTTCCCCAGTCCATACCTCAAATATAGTTGAAACTAAAGCATAAAGATGTCTTCTTTAATTGGGTTGTCTTACCTTTATCTCCAGTTTTGGTGTATATTTTAGGTGGTTTGACTTCTCCAGTGGCATAACTGTAGGAGAAAAGAAAATAATGAAGATGATATTGTTTATGAGCAAGAATGAAGTCATATAAATGCAATAATGACGCAGAATATAGTTTTAGGGGCTATTTGTTTTGCTGGTATAAGGAGTCAGAAGAAACAACACTAAACACGTGAGCTCACAAGCAGTGCTAAGAAATACCTTCTGTCAGAACACAGTAGTTTAGGTGTCCGATGTTCGCTTACGAGACTCCTTGTCCGCATAAAACAGCGGAGGAGAGCATGTCTGGTAATAACCGATGTCATAACGAGCTACAAGGTAGCAGCTAAAACTGAACGCTGTTTTGTAACGAAGAGTTTTGTCCCTCAGCCGCGTCCGTAGTTTGTAGGCGTTTCGTTTTCATCGCACGATTGGTCAACTCATCTTGTCGTAGGCAGATTTAGGGACAGTGATTGGTCGGAAGGAAACATGTTGGGGCAACTGAAGCGGTGATTGGATCCTGAGGCGAAGCGTGGGGTAGTCCACATAATGCATGTAGCTATGTGTAAACAGTTTTTAGCTGCATTGATAACTCTCTGTGTTCAGAGCGTTAGACTGGTGCCTAGCTACAAAAATGAATTGTTAAATTCTTCAAACTTTATTCTGTTATTCATGAAATTAAACCACATATTTGTAGGTTTAAACTTTTGCCTTGTTTGTGCTACCTCAGCGGATTAACGTCAGCTAAGCCTATCTGTGGTGACACTGTAAGCGAAAATTTGAACTTGAGAAGATTTCAGGCTGTGGAAGCTGCCAGAAAGATGGAGGTGAGAGACTGTCTGATTTCTGCTCCTGGAAAGGCGATCCTCCACGGGGAACATGCTGTTGTTCATGGAAAGGTATGATACTAACTCACATTTAAAACCGAACTAGGATGCTGTCAGCTAAGCTTAACATTTTGAAAGCTTTTACGTTCGCGCATTTTTATTAGTAATATTAAATTGTGTAGAAAATGCTTGATTTACATTATACTAGTTATGATTACGTCGCTATTTTGACTTTATTTCGTATTGGGATATTTTAAATCACTGTTGCAGCATGACATGTAGTTTTTCAGTCTGTTGTTTCATAAGGCATTACAATCAGACATAAAATTTAAAATGCAACTGTGCCTAATGCAGTTGAATTATGAATTTTTCAGTTTGATTTTGGAAAAACTAACAGAAATGCCTTAAAAGTTGAAATACCAAGAGGGAAAGCTGATGAGGGCTTCCACCAACCCTGACCACTAGGGCTGGGTTGGATATAAAATGCTCTAATTACACTCCTGATTTTTAGTATTGCAGTATTGTGATACTGTAAAATGTGAATTGACTTGTATGTTTATTGTTGCAGGTGGCTCTTGCTGTAAGTTTAAACCTGAGAACATATTTGAAGTTGAAAGCGAGGACTGATGGCAAAGTTTGTATTAACCTACCTAATATAGACACATTTGTCTGCTGGGAGCTGTCCGAACTGAAAGAGCTGACATCATTTTTAAGTGGTAAGAGAGGATTTTTCACACTGACACATTTAGTTCAAACTGATGGACTATTTTTACTTTCTAGATTTTAGCTTAGTTATGTACTCAGATCACATCAAGTGACTCAGAATTGTCTATAGACAATTCTGAGTCAATTTAATTGTCTGTGAAAGAAGATATATCTGTATGTATACAGATATATCTTCTTTCACAGACAATTAAAGAGGCCCCCGTTGGTCACAAAAACATCACATTAACCAGTTAGCTTGTTGAAGAATAGATACACTGTTGAAAATGATGTGTGTCTGTTCTGTCCACCTGTATATTAAATTGTTTCTGTTTCTATAAAATATTACAAACAGATAAAAAAGAAGAGATGCAACGTCTGGATGCTGAACTGGTGAAGAGACTGCGTGAATTTATTGGTGTGACCAATGGAAATTTAGACAGTAGTGCTTCAGCAATTTTGGCCTTCCTTTACATCTACCTGTCACTTTTTGGATCAGGGTGAGATATTCCTAATGTTCTTCACATGATTTCCACATTTTATAGAAACAAGACTCCTCAAAACTATAAGATTTTTTTCTACTGTATTTCATGGCCATCTATGGTAATAAAAGCACCAGTCTATAAATGATGACTTATAGATGTTCATGCCGTCTTTCCACAGGCAAAACATGTGGTAATGTTAAGCTTTTGCTATTTGCAAATGTCAGATGTTGCCAACTACAACTGTGTGTTTGCAAGGCATATTTTAGAACATTTTTTTTTAACAAAAATGTTCACTCTGCTCCATATTTGTTCTTTGTGTGTTATTTTTTTCATATGATTAGGGGAGTGATGAAGGTCCTTATCTAAACCGTGTAGCAGGGGGAGAGTTTTCTGACAGGTAGACTCGGACATCAATACCATCAAAACAGTTACTTAAAATAGAATTAATAAATGGATTTGATCACAATTTTATTGATATCACAGTAGTACCACAAAATGTTACGATACAGTTTTAAGTCCATATCACCCACCCCTATCATGAAGGTCTCTACATGTTGTTTTTGGGCTAATCTGAAGACCACATGAACTTTGGAGGCCCGACTTTGCAGAAGGTTGGCAATTTTTGCAGCTATGCACCTCATGATTCACTGATGAGGAGTTTTTCCTTCTTTAACAACCTTAACGTGATCCGTTATTTCTTTATTGACATGGATAGGTTGATTGGATGAATTAAAACACACATAAAGACGGAAAAGAGAGACAGATCGGTGGACTCTGCGGCCCGAGCTGCTGGGAAGATTCTCAGGAACATTAGAGCTGCAGGTTGTTGGAGGGTTTAATCGGCGCTGACACAGTGCTGCTGTGTCAGAGCGAGGTGAAGGATTTCTGACAGGATGGCCACTAATGAGAGTCAGGCACTGGGCCACTCTGCACCCTTTAACAAGTCTGGATGGGTTTTCCCCTTGAGAGCAGAACTGGACAATTAGTTTAGAGTATTTTTCTGTCTGCCTGAAAGCAACCTCTCTGAAATGACATAGACAGAAGTGTCAAGTTTGTTTCTGCTGTGTAAAGTAGTCTATGTGAGACTTCATTATTGGTCCATAATAAAAATAAAGTCAGTGCTGTAACTGAGTTTTTGTGTGACGTACTAGCAAATAAAGAAAAAAAACAACAAACACAGTTGCTGTTTGTTTTAGCTTTATTTGTATGTTGTTTAATTAAACACCAGCTCATTGTTTTATGATTATGTTTCCAGAGATATGCCCAGTCTGACGGTGTCTGTGTGGTCAGAGCTGCCCACCGGAGCAGGACTGGGCTCAAGTGCTGCTTATTCCGTGTGTTTAGCTGCAGCTTTCCTCTGTGCAACTGGAAGCATTCCCACTCCCCTCAAAGAGTGGGAGCAGACTGGCAGGTAAGAACAAGGTTTGATTGTATGAGCCGGTATTTTGACTTCAACAGTAGTTTGCATCAACAGAGCAATTGGTCTCTGAGGTTTTGTCTAAAAACTTACAAATGACCAGCGTGAATAGCTTGATGCAATTTGATAGAAAAGATCATGATTACTGTCTAAGTTTTGTATTGTTGGCTTAATTTTTTTTTTTTTAACAGATTATCTGTCTCATATAATTTCATGCCATAATGAATATTTTAATGCATAAAAAAGTTACATACTGCAGCTTCAATCTGAAATTAACTGTCGTTGGATCATCTAAAACTCGTGCGAGCGCTAGTGGGAACTTTGTAATTCCAAACAGTGCCTCTATAATTATTCAATTAAAAACACAACTGTTTACCTGTCACTGTGGTTGCTCATTTAGCAGCACCCTGTGTTGTTGTAAACTGACTGCAGATGGTGTCAGGAGGATCTGGAGCTCATCAACAGTTGGGCTTTCCAAGGAGAGAAGATCATCCATGGAAATCCCTCAGGAGTAGACAATGCTGTAGGAACATGGGGTGAGATAGAAAAGTGTTTAACATAACATATGCCAAATGAAGTTATTCACGCTCCTTCCATCCCCCTTTAATATAAGTAGTTATACTATTTTTATTTTGTCAACAGTTTACAATATCATCATTTAAAATCATCTTTTAAATGTTTTTTTTTTTTTTTTACACATAGGTGGTATGCTGAGATTTTTAGCTGGAAAGATAATACCACTGAGCAGGTACTGTTGGAGTACTTATGAATGTTTTGATTAATAAGCCGATTTAGGAAGCATATCTTCCGATTTAGGAAGATAAGCTTGATTTTTAGTAACAAAAATCAAGCTTCCTCTGGAAAATCATCCTCTGATCATCAGGTGACTGAACCCTCCAATCTTTGTTGCTGCCAGGGTGCCGTTGTTGAGAATCCTCCTCACTAACACCAAAGTACCACGGAGCACCAAGGTACTTGTTGCCAGGGTGAAGGACAAAATTAACAAGGTACTAAATGGTTTTCCCTCCCCCGTGTGTTACTTGCCGACACTATAATTAATATAATAGGCAGTGCTTTTTTCGTGGCTGATACTACAGGGCATGGGGTTGAGTGCCTCCATAAAACATTAAAATTAAACTCTTAGCCAGAACCCCTGTGTGCTGTTGCCTTGGCGACACCAGCAGGTGTGCAGCTTTCCACCCTGGACAGAGATTGGGCTTATATGGTGTTGTGCCAATATTGGACACAGTCAGAGTCAGACCTGCCAAATGTGCTGCCTATCTGCAGTATGTCCATTGAAATCTGCTTTGCAGTTCTAAAATTAAACACATAAAAATATTGCTTTTACACAAACTCTGTGCAAAAGGTGTACAGGAGATGCTAATCTGCATTTGTTGGCCTGTTTTTGTTTTGACCTCCTGCAGTTTCCTTCCATCATGATCCCTGTGCTGGATTCAGTCGATGCCATTTCCTGCACCTGTGAGAAAGTCTTAACAGAGATGACTTGTGAGCCCATCACAGGAGACCACTATAACATCTTAGAGGTACAGATTTTTTGTAATTTAAATGAAATATAGGTAATGAAAATGTGCAGTCAGGATATACCGTAGAAGTACAATTTAATTTTATTTGATAAATAAAATAAAAGATGAAAACACTAGAACCACAGTGCAAATATTCACATCAACATACTGTTGTTTATCTTGCACGACCTGTATTTTTACAGCTATTTTTTTTTTATATAGGAGCTAATTGACATCAACCAACATCATCTGAATGTGATTGGTGTAGGACACCCTTCTTTAGACACGTTGTGCCAGGTTACAGCGGCTAGAGGGCTTCACAGCAAGCTTACAGGAGCAGGTGGAGGAGGTTGTGGCATCACACTCCTGAGACCAGGTGCTGCACAATAATGGTTCTTTTTTTGCTGTCGTAACCGTGCACAGTTCAAATGGTTAACTATTTAATACCTTGCTATGTTTGTACTCATTTTAACAAGCATATATCATGAATTTTACTACTTATCCTTTTCAGCAGTGTTTGCACTTATAGTTTAATTAATTTCTATCTCTGAAATTGGGGAATATTTAAATAAAAAAAAAAAATAGGTGGAAGAAAAAAGGCAGCCATTAACAAAACAGAAAATAACTAAAGAATAACATTACTATGTCGAATCAGCAGTGACATCAATGCAAAACACAATGACGAAAGTGGGGTTAACCAAGTCTCCAGCTTGAATTTGAGTTCATGAAGTGAATATTTTTGTCCCTTGAAGAAAAGTCAGAAGAAATGCTGATTTAGAGACAGCAGCCTGGAGACTTAACAGACTGGAAACTTTCCCAGGGATTTAAAAGCTCCTCAAAGGAATCTCGTTTTGTCTGTAATCTGTCACAGTAGTGAATGAATGTGTGGGACAAAAATGGAATGGAGAAAAAAAGTCTGAAGGTTCACCCAGTCAGTTATCTTTATGTCTCTAAAGGTTCATCTCTGAGTCCATCACTACACCCAGATTTTGGGTTTAATAATGGAATATTTATTTATTCAATCATGCCATCTGGAGAAATCTGACTATTTTTTTTGTACTAACATAGACGATAGAAACTACAGTGAAAGAAAACTTTTTCTTACCTGAAAACCTGACTGACTGTTCCAGCTGTCTGGGTCATTTGGAATATTCTTTCACATAGACTCTAATGCCCACTTGTCTCAAATTTTGAGTAATAAGTGGGTGAGACTGAACTCGCCAACTTTTCACAGCATTTTTTTTTTCTGTGTTGCCTATAAATGGCCTCTCATCTGTTTGATATATTCCAATTTTTTTTTTGTCCGGAAAACATAAATTTTTTTATCACTGTGGAAAATGTGCAGGCGGTTTTGTTGTCATTTAAGCACGAAGGTACATGTTCAGTTTGGGGGATATGCTTAAAAAGCTGCTATGTCATAGAAAAGTGTGCAAAATTATTAATCTGCTACGACAGTCGGTGAAATGGTTGAGACTGGCTTTAAAATGTGACATTTTGAGGTTCAAATATAATACAGAGAAAAAAGTGTTTCTTGCTTTGTTGCTTTTAGTTCTGTAATATTTCTTTTGGCCTTCTTAACTGCACTGATTGTCAGAAGATCAGTCAGAGAAAAAAAATGTTCAAGGTAATGAATGGGGCTATGGCAAAACATTTATGGCATGCCTCTTGATATTGTCCTTTGTAGATTTTAAGGTATGCTTGTAATTTTAAAAGTTGCATTCTTTTTTTTTTCTGAATTTCATTTTATTTATTTAATTGAATTCCTTCTTTCATTTTCCAACTAAACATTCCGTGTGTCTTTCCCAAATTTTTATTGATTCATTCCAGTGCAAACACTGGAATGAATCAATCTGTCTTTTCAAAATAACTATCCAGAAGAAAATTACATTTTATCTCCATACTCTATTTTTCTAAGGCAAGCTTTGCCAATCATACTGAGTGGTTTTCTGCTTTATACATAGTAACCCATTCTGCCCATTTCATTTGACAAATACTTGTCTAATAAATTCAGTTTAATCTAACAGATTTTAGTTACAGAAAACTGTCTGTGACAGTAAATGTCCCGGTTTCCACAGACACTCACGACCTTTTCTCGGATCTAGGGATTACAAGGACAATGCATGATGACAGGAATTATAGAAGCCACATGTACATATGTGTGCTCATGCACTGAACCAATCAGAAATCCTGTGTTCAGTTTGTTTATGCCTGCAGCTTACTGAATTTTAATAGGTTCTCAATCTCCTAAATATATTTCCAAATACTTTTTCTTCTCATGCTTTTGTTTTTGAATTGCAGCTATTTTAAACACTTTTACATCTGTCTGCTCTAAAGCTCATTATAATAAAGCTCTTAGAAGAAGTTATTTTATCTCCGTCTGTAGAAGCTACGCCTGCACCCTGAGAATAGACTGTTATGGAAATAAAAAGGATGTAAGGTATTTTACAACTATTAAGGGTTTTTGAGTTTGTTACAAGCTTTTCCATTTTGGCTTCATTTGTGTTCAGTATAAATTAGCATTCTACACACTTTGTAAGAATTAAATCATTTTAAAATGTGTTAAAAAACAACTAATCAGATCAATGATGTTAAAACCACTAGAACAGATCAAATAGAGTTTTCAGCTGCTTTTGTGATTATTTATTCAACTTTTTTTATTTAAATGACTTCTTTCCTTTTCTGACTAAACATTACCTTTGTGCCACACTCTTTCGGATTTTTATTTGAACAGATATTGTTTCATAACCCAACCTTGCTCTTGCCCATACTCTTTACATCTTTGGATGTTGGATTGAGAGTTGCTCTGTAAGATGTTCAAAACTTAAGATATTGTTTTACAAGCAAATCCATATTTCAAATGTCTCCACAGCTTTCTCCATGATTTGTCTGCTGTGCTCTTTGGTCTTCGTGATGCTGTTTGTTCATTAATCTTCTCTAAGAAACATTTGAAGCTTTCATGGAACCATCTTAGTCTAACTTTTCTTGTTTATTGAAATTATTGTTTGGGTTTTATTTGCAGAAACCGATTCGACGACTGTTCAGGGGACGATGAAGGACCTGAGGGTCTGTGGCTATGACTGTTGGGAAACAAGTATTGGTGGACCAGGTGTGCAGCAGCACTTCCCTTCCTCTGTTAAAGAGGAAATTATGGAGGTTTTAAACCAGTACTGAGGCCTTCTGGTGGCTAAACAAAAAGACTGATTCCTATACTGTAGGACTTTTTGTTGATGTCTCAAAACCTTTGATATACTTAACTAATAATGGGGACTGAGAGAATGAAAGCAACAGAAAAAAATGTTTCCAATTGAATTTCCTGAATGAACTTTATTTTTTTGTGTGTGTGTGTATTTGACTCTAATCAACTGGGCCTTTTTGCACATTGGAGCAAAATTATATGCAAAGATGTATCTGCACACTAGATGGCAGCAGAGTGGCATATTTTAATGAATCAGGATAAAAGTAATACTTTAATGGATTAGTTTAATAACATTAAATCTTCAATTCTATAATTTTAACAGGGTTAAAAACTGCTTTAGTGAATGTAATAAGGCCATATGAGTGATTTTTCCTGGAAACATCGGTTACAAAAAGAAAAGTTTGTAAATCCAAATGAAGGATTTGTTCTGGAAATTGATGCAGATTGAATATATAAAAAAAAACAACAACAAATTGATGTCTAAAGTGATGTTTAAAGTGAAAATCTTCAGCCACTAAATCATTTTGCGGTTTTATTTATCGAGTTAAAGACTAACAGGTTGTGTTGTTTTGCTAATGAAGGTTGCAGAAAGGAGGACAGCAGGCATATGCGGCCTCTCTGGAGGATCTGGATTAGCATCACTGTACTGTGAATAAACAACAAACAGCGTCCCTCCGAGTTACACAGACACACAACAGCTTTTCCAAATTCTCCGCCACTTTATTGCTCATCCTTTTAAGCATTGCAAAATATGCTGCAAATAGCGCAGATGCAGCCGACGGATCTGTCTGGAGTACCCCCCGATTTGGGGAAAAGGTCAGTGTGGGAATGAATATCCATTTCATATTTTTGTTCTTTCAAATGTCATGAAGATTGAGAAGTCCAAATCTGGCTGTGTGTGTGAATAAACGACATTCGTCACCCCACCCGCTATTCCCCCCCCGCTCCCTCACACTCACCCACCCTTTCTCTGCATCTGCCCTCTCTGTCCTCTTGAATTGTGTCATCTTTATGTCAGGGCAGCCCCCCCTGTCAGCGTGCTGCACAGTTGCTCCTAACCCCTGCTGGAATTTAATTACCACTGCGCTTCTCAATTGAAATGGCATTGAGGAGGGCGGGAAGGCAAGAATAGCTGAGGGTCGGGGGTGGGGGGACTGGACAAGAGGGGACACAACGAAGCCAGTTTTATTTGAAGCCCCTCTTTTTATTTTCTGTCTCATTTTCTTTCAGTCCTTTTTGCCCGAGTGAGGCACAGATGTTTTTTTTTTTTTTTTTTTTTATATATCAGTGTCAGTGCCGGCTTCTTTCTGCTCTGATGAATAGAATCTAAGGAGGGCCTGGGATTATTTCAGATAACCATGGGGGTGAGGAAAGGGGGTCAAGGATAAAGAGGAAGAATGTCAGATTTCCAGAGATACAGTAGGAACTGTGAGCTGCCCTTACAGTGGGGCAGAGGAGGGGGTTGGAGGGTGGTATGTAAAAATCATTTAACATTTAGGGTGTTTGAGAGAGTTTTGTTTGTATAAATCTGTGTGAGCAAAACGGCAAGGAATAATTCATTTTGTCCGAGCAGGAGGAATGAAATGCTAAATGTGAATTTGCTGAGTGGTCTTGCTCACTGTGGCACATTCCCTCTGGTCCCGTGTCAACTGGTGAGAGACTTGTCAGGAACAATTATGCAGAATTAGACCTGACTGACAAGATATCATGAAGCTGATGTCCAGTGGTTTTGCTAATGGGGATTTTAGTGTACAGCTCCATTCACATCCATAGATCAGCATTTGTTTCTGTTATTATGGAAAGTGCCTGTTTTGTGTGTTTTTATGTCATATGTGTGTCAGAGACTGATGAGGAAATGGCCTCAGCGGGGGATATTTAGGCAACCGCTCCCCATCAGCATTTGTAGGAACACGGTGACAGAGGCACAGTCAACATCACAAGCTCCTCTCTGTCATCATGAGCTGGATGATCCTCCTGGGGCTGTTTGCCCTTTTGCTAAGTAGGAGGTTGGCGGCCCGCGTCAGAGACAGGGGTCCGAATAAGACAGCAGGATGTGAGAATGCTGTCAGAAATTATTTTTACAGGGTCCCTATGCAGTTTAGAGAAGGCTGGGATTTCGTTGACGCATTCTGTAGGTGTGGATAATGATATGTATGGTTGTGCTTTAAAGTTTTAATTTCCTGTTCCATTGTCTAGATGTTGCATTAATAAGTTCATCTATGCACCCATTTGCCCATACATCCGTCCGTCCAGCGGTTTTTGCAGGTAAAGCCTGACCATGTCATAAATATGTGCAATAAATTTATTGCCAACTGGGAGGTCTTTGCTAAAAATAATATTCTTAAAGCTGTCCAAAAAGTCACTGAGAACTCTGTTAGTGGAGTTGAGTAAATTTGCAAGTTTTTGTTTTTATTTTTCTGTCCATCTGTCTCATAGCCAGTGCAAGTAGCAAGAAGTGGGAAAAGATTTTAAGTTCTAAAAAGTGATAAAAATATTTGCACGTCAATTTCTCGAGTATGGTTAAAATTTCCAATATAAACATATATGTTTTCCCACTATGGGAGTCATGTGCACTTTCAGAAAACACTGCCCAAAAACATTGCACCCAAGATTCAAACCAAGAGTACCTTTTGATAAAACAGGAATTATCACCAAACTGCTCAAACAAAGCAACCTCTAGCATTTTGATATGAACTGTCCCTATTTCGAAGGTAAATTGAAAATATTAAAATTCTTAATATAAAATGAAAGAACTTTTAAACATTCCTCTACTCAGTTTCTGTTTAGAGGTTTTGGGATAACAAAATTCACCCCTTTTAAAAAACACACAAGTATAGTACTCGCTGGTTTAGATATTCTTATATAAACTGCTGTTGACCTAACGTAAAATAAATATTTGAGATTGATGCAGTGGATGTTTAAAAATGCAGCTCATTTTACACTTTGAAGTTGTATAATGTTAATTTTTGTAGCTATCATCTCTGTTATAATCTTCAGACTAAACAAATATGTGCTGAACTGAACCAAACCCTTTTAAATGAATGGATGAGATGAAGTTTGTCCCCACAGACAACAGATCTCAACTTCACATCTAGTCAAACAGTTTTGGCTCCAGAACTTGGGGCTTTTGTGGGATCTCGTTTATGGGCTGAACTCCATTTCCACACTGACCAGAGCTAAGCAAATGTCTTCTCTGGATATTTGTGTGTCATTTAATCATTTCCTGCTAGATTTTTTTTTTTAAACTCCAGCCAAAATTTCATAGCATATGAAGTTGATCAGATATCAAAAA
The DNA here is from genome assembly GCA_903067095.1 of Girardinus metallicus. NCBI lineage: Eukaryota > Metazoa > Chordata > Actinopteri > Cyprinodontiformes > Poeciliidae > Girardinus > Girardinus metallicus. Next base: position 22,071 of record CAEGAE010093668.1, on the reverse strand, counting down.
TATCAAAGTTTTGATTTGAAAACTTTATTTAATCTTTCCCATCCTTGTCATCTTGCAGGACTCTGTGGGTCCACGGCCCCCCTGCTCTCCTGTTTTAGCAGTCCTAAACGTAGCCAAAACATTTAAAGTGAGGTTTCAACCTGGAGGATCTGTTATGTCTAGAGCTGGGTTTCTGTTATCCCTCAGAAACAGACAGAGCTGCACAATTGTAAATATCTGGAAACACACGACACCTCCTCTCTATGTCCCTGTTTCCATTATGGAATTGTATCATGTCTGAGTATTGATCCTGGAATTGATCACACGGAGTTGAGCGCCTGTGCAACACACTCTGTCATCTCTCCAGCACTAGCAGTAGTATGTTTTTTAATTGCAGTCTAAGGCGCCCGCTTTTCATGTTACCTTTGAAAAGCCTCATTGATTTTTATACCACCCTTCATCCTCTCTGCTCCGTTTTAAGAGCAAATCCCTTGCGTCAGACTTTCCCCGAATGTAAAAGCATGAGATCTGCCAGTGCCTTTCACAAGGCTTCCAGGTGCTATTCAGACACATTAACACTCAAGTTTTAAAAGTCAGGTGTGTGGAATTTTTTTTTTTTTCTGTTCAAATAAAACAAAGAGGAATAAAAGCTTTGCTACAGTCTGCCAGTGTCAGTGGGAGCCGCTGAACGCTGGGCTGAACAAACCTTTAAAATTGTTAAGTACAGGTTTATTGGGCTAAAAAAGACCACAATGCTAGAGATGTTTAGTAAATCTTTAAGTATAAAATGTTCTTTTGTTAGAGTAGAATAAACTCTCTTTTTTTTCTTAGTAAAATCCAACGTTTGATATCAGTACATCTATTCAGTGGGAGAGCAAATCTCAGAAATTCATTGCTGCAACTGTCATTTCCGCCACTGCTAATCCTCTCCATTTATTAATAGAAGCACTTTCCTGTAACTTTTCTTAAGACTGGAGCACACAGAGAAGGGATCATTCCTCTGCACAGTCTTACTAGATCAGAGATTCAAGAGTATTGGATCGTTTCTTTTACTTTCTTCTCTTCGACTCACATCTGGGATTGAGCAGGCCACAGGAGAAGGATTTTGTATTTGATCAAATATTTCTCTGTGGGGTCATAACATTTGGATCTTGTTGAAACGCACAATAATGGTGGATTTAAAAAAAAAAAAAAACATACTGTTGCAATAAAATAAATTATTTTATATATCTTTTAGGCATCTTTACAAGAGATGTCGCAAATTGTTACAGGTGGTATTTGGCATTTTCACATAAATTGTAGCTTACGAATTTTGAACTAATTTTTAATCTTGAAAGTATTATAAATTTAGCTTTGTTTACTAGCAACCCTACATGAGACACAGTTTCTGTCTTAACAGAAATAAAAAATAATCCAAACAGGATTTTTTTTGTTTTGTTTTGGATTTTAGCTGAAGCTCAGATACTGGCACAGGAATATATTTAGCATATGTACGTCTATAATGCAAAACAAAAACATCCTCAATGAAATTTGATTTGCATTAATTTGAGAAGCAGCTTATCTAACATTCATACTATGAACTCACTTTGAATTTGAAATAGGTTCTCATAATTTCCCTGGGACTGCAGCCAATTTATCGGATTCCCCCACCCCCCCAACCCTCACCGCGGCTCAGAGGAGGATGATCTCAAACGTTATCACGTGATATAATGTGATTGATGGACCATTAAAATGTCAGCCAGATGTACTTAAAACTGCGGCTTTTAGGTTGATAAATCACGACCCAAATGGATGCATAAAGCTGTTAGAAACAAATATTCCCATCTAGAGCTATCTGCAGTCGGATAGTAATGGATGTTCAATCTGATGGTCTGTCTGTCTGTATGTTTCTTCACATTTTGCTCCCCCTCCTGTTTAGCGTACAGCATGTCTGGACTGCTGCAGTCTTATAATTACAAAGAAACAGGTAGGAGTGTTCATATTTCATCTGCTGCATTGGTGATAACATCTAATAATCTGAAAGCCGTGGCAAAATTGGTATCTCGTTGCTCATGCATTATGAATGAGTCACTGATTGCTTTTTTGCATAGATTAGCAATTATTTCACAGAAATCTCTCCTATAAAAATCGTAGTAGGATGGTTTTGGCTCTTTCTTTTTTTCCTGAGGAGTTTAGACACCAAATCATGTTGCTTTTTAACATAGGACATATCCAGTGATACCACTGTCCCCTCTCGCCCCTCAGCTCCATCTTCTGATTTATTTCTCTATGCATATCATCATGGTGAAGATAAGTGCAATTTTCAGCCCACTTTGCAACTGATTGCTCACTTAGAGAATATATTCAGCATCTACAGTTTGGAGCCAAGCAGCTAAGTACTACTAAAAATCTCGGGCATCCCAAGTGTTCATTTGTCGACTTCGAAACTGAGGCAAGGCGTGTGTGGATTTCTGTGACCTCTGCCTCTCCTGACTTGTAGCCACAGGTTGGCGTAACGCATAAGGGGCCTCTATGGTCTGCTGGTTAGGAAAATTGTCTGGTGAGCAGATTCCCTGTGTGAGGTTTAGATACTTCCTCTGTTTCCTGTCAGGCAAATAACCTGCCACACATTCACAACCATCCATATCACACAGATGCAGACTACTGAAAGAGAACAGGATGGTTGACTCAATTTTAACCACTTTTCATTCTAAAAACTAACACTTCAGTAGTATTCCAATAGTTGTTTTATCCAGTAATTTAAGTTTTTTTACTTTTAAATATCTCAGTATATCATTGAACTCAAGAGCATACAAACTAAATGGTGCCACATCTTAAGTTCTGGTAATTGGATCTCTGAATAAACAAACCCTTGAAGACCTGAGAGGTCCAGATGGTTTCTATCTGACCATCAATTCTGAAATGTATTAAGGCCCAAAACATGCCAAGGTATTTTGACACCGAAAGTTGAATAAAAAGTGACTTGTGGACTGATGTTATATGATTTCTTTCTAGTATAGATCAATGCTTGGACCGCGGCATTTTGAGTTGCAGGGACACATGGATTCAAATGCACCATTATGAGAAGCTGGTCAAAGTAAAAGTATCGGTTTTCTGCCTTTATCCTTGCTGCATTTCTAATAAGACAATGAGCTTATTTAGTCATGAACATTATGTTGATGTTAAAATTTAGGTCATCACCCAGATTTCTTACTCTTTGGTCTTTAGCCTCATTGAGTCTAGTTGAGTGCTGATTTTTAACCTTGTGTTTTTGGGGCCCAGAACTTTGACTTATGCATTTTTGATATACTTGAATTGAAAATTCTCACACATCATCTCAATTACATTAAAACACAATCACTCAATGACTGTAAGGGAGTGCGGTCATGTGATGGCACTGAAATACATGTCATTAGTATGACAAATGCTATATTAGCCTATAATCTTATAATAATTTGATTAGGGGTAGCATATAGGTATTAAATAACATCAAACCTAGTAACGACAAAAAAAAAGTGGTTTTGTCACTCCTAGATTTCTTTCATGTTTTATGGTCTCAAGCCTCACCGAGTCTAGTTGGGCACTGATCTCCAACTTTACCTTTTACATACTAATAATGTCTTTTGTTGCATTTACATGGAAGAAATTCTGATCCGTCATTGTATAGGTATTGGGGACCCACTTAGTGACTGTACAGGACTGTGGAAATGTAACGTTGTGCGTCATAACACACGATAAGATATTTGGTCGTATCCTATAATCTGAGCTGGGAATAAAAGTGATCTAAGATTGGATCCTTGACGAGCCCCATGTGTGCTCCTTTTTGCTCAGAATTATATTTCCAAAATATCCGATAAGAAATATTGTAACCAATTCTTCACGGTGCCACACACTATGTTTTAGACTATCAATGTCATGCTGATCGATTGTTTCAAAGGCAGCTCTGAGGACCATTTTTTTTCTAACAATTAATAAAGTTCTGTCTTGTTGAAGACTGAATATCAAAAAAAATATGAGTTTGAAGCAGCTCTTTGCTTGTGGGGACGCCCTGGCTCCATCTTCCAGCATAACCCCTGGCCTTTACCCCCCCAGATGGGCAGAGTCACATGCCCTGTGGAGGTTGGTGCCCTCAGCCTGACAGCCCGTCACTGGGCTCTGGTGGTGATTCTTTTTTTTTTTCTTGCAGGAGATAGTGTCTGATTGGGAGCAGTGTGTGAATAGCCCTGTCACACTCGATAAGCCAGCAAGACGACCTGTGACGGGGACATATGGCATGTTTGACAGGGAGAGAGGGTGCGAATCGCACTGAATGATAAAATGGTGTTTTTCCCCCTTCGGCAATGTCATGCTTTCAGGCAAGTGTGTGGACCATCGCTCACTCAAGCAGCTGACTCTGGCCTCCTTGTGACATCTCCTTCAAGGTCCTGCGTTTCTCTGCATCGCGTCTGGACAATTCTGACAATGTGAGCTTTTTCTGCTCACAGCTGCTCCGTTTGCTTGTCTGTGTGGGGGACATAATTGGATATCAGTTTAGTTTAGCGAGGGAGGCTGGGAAATTCATCTTTAAGGCTGTTTGTCAAAGCTTCTCCTAAAGCTCTCCAGCACTGCAGCCCTCCCTTCTGTCTCTTCTTAGCCTGTCACACTGTTGATTAATACAAACACACACACGCGCGCACACACCCACAGTCTCATCAAACAACTCTAATTGATGGGTTCTGCCTCTTCACGACCCTGATTTATTTAAAGGGGCCACGAACTCTGAGCCAAGGAGACGAGAGGGAGACGAAGACAAGCCGGCTTGGATTGAAATTATTGAGTTTGATCTGCACGCCTTTCATCCTTTCTGTCAGCCGGGTCCTGACTTCTACTGTTGCAGCCTCGGCTCCCATCCTGTCAAGTGTCACGTTGTCAGCGTTCGCGGCCATGACGGACAGCCCAGGTGTCGCACTCAGGCTTCAGTGCACCATCAGGCGCCTCCGCTCTGGTCCCCAGTGGTTCACAGTCAGAGAGACAGCACAGTCCAGTAACCCCTCTCAAACCCAACATGTCTTGCTCCCTGGGGAGTCCACTTTCTGTGTCCACTGGGCCAGAACCTAAAAGCTCCCAGCCAGTGGTCACATAATCCCACTTTCACTCTGAATGCTAATTATAACGCTTCAACCGCTGCAGCGCTTCTTCTTCCATTAAAATGACTATTTCTGTCGCTCCTTTCCCCGAGAGAAAAGAAGGCTCGTCTCAGAATTCAGTGATTGGTGCTGATGAAGAGGACGGAGGCCGATATGAGCACCATATTTGATTAATCTGAAAGCTGCCATGATGAACAGGAGGAAAATTATTACTGGACTCTGCGGTATTTTAGTTCATGTTTGGGCTTACAGGTAGTGCTCTGGTTTTATAGCTTGAAAGCCAAATAATGTGGTTTACTCTGATCATTGTTTACTGTAGCATTCAGCTACTTTTATTTTAAATGTTCCAAATAGTTAGTGGATAGTACCAAAAAACTAAACTTTAAAATAGAAAATATACTGTTTTTTTTTTTTTTATATTATTTGTAGCGTGATTTTGCATCTCACAATCTGTGTTATTCTTTTTTCTGTCCTAAGGCCTGAAAAGCAGGATAGTTTGGTTGTTATGCTAAAAGCTAAAGTGGTCTCAGCTTTGCAGAGCATGATTGCTCTGCTGCAATGCCAACACGTTAAACAAGGGGGTCAATCATCCACTCCTTGTTTGTTAATCAGCCGAGAGCCCTCAGCAATGCAAGAATTTTTTTACTAAAGTTAAAAATGTTCCTAGATTAGGTCGTGTTTTCTTTCATGTATTTTTTTTCTTGAAGATTATAGGGATGGCTGGCCCTGCAATATTCATAAACGTGGATTGAGCTTTGTAGAAACACTACAAACACAAGTTGTCATTTCGCTTGATTGCATTCAAATACAGGAGGATTACATTATTTGAAGAGCAATTTTAAGGCAGCAAATGCTCTGATTAGCTACCAAAATATGACTGTCAGAAATTATTCCACATAGTCCAAAAAGTAATATAATATTACAGATATTTTATGTTTTCCACTTTCTGTTTTTAGTATGTTATATTCTTTGTCACTTTTATCAGTTCTAAAGCAACTAATAAAGAAGAAATAACTTAATAAACGTTTAACTCGAAAAAATTATTGCACTTCCGCAAACTCCTCGAGTCTCACTCTGTCTCGCTGTTTTGCAACCTTAATAAATTGCAGACAAGCTGCAAAATGTTGAATAAAACACAGCTGCCTTTTAAATTTCTTCTATTCTTCAGTTTTAAGCTGTTCATTGAGACAGAACTTGTTCACTTTCACTAACAGCATCCCGATCAAAGACAGCCAGTGTGACGTAGCCCTTCGTTATGTCACTTAGTCCATCCACTAACCTGTAAATGTCAGCGCTATACAGCTAGTCAAGAAATTTTGTTTTCATTTTGTAGAGGTTGTTTTGTGAAGAGCACACAAGACATGTTGTTTCATTTTGCTTTTGTCTTAAAAGTTTTTGTCCAAAAATCTTAATCATGTAATAACAGAGAGCTTTTATTAAAAATCTGAAGGTTATGGCTTTACATCAAATCAGTTTGTCATTGACAAACCAGATCCCTGTGGCAACTATCTTAAAATGTTTGTCAAGAGCTCAGTTTGGGTTGGGTTGTCTCATGTCTACACACGAGTTATGTATGCAGCTGTGGAATGCTGAATCTGATTTCTGTTCCATTTGTGGCTATAATTAGCACTTTATTATTAAAGTGATGTAAATTCTTTAATTCCTGTTAATTTGGCTGCTGGCCCATTTAATAACTTACGATAGTTTGCTGTTCAAAGTTATGTCTTAAATGCAAAGCAAATTGTTGACATCTGCAGGTAAGCCCAAAATTATTCATACCCCTGCCAGATTTAGACTAAAAATAAAAATAAAATAATATCAAAATTTTATCCATATGGTTCTTTGACTAGATGTTATATCTAGGTTTTGAGGTAATGAGGTAACTGTTTGATGAGTAATTAGCCTACAATTAATTGCCAAAAGAGAATGTTTCCCATCTTGCATTAGAAGCTCTGATCTCATAAAGGAATGGTTACTGTCAGATATTTTAATGATGATAAAATAACACAAGAGTAAAAAGGTTGACAAGCAACTCTCTTTACCCTTTATAATGCAAAATAGCTGTCTGTTTGTGGTATTTGTTATGCTGTTAAACTGACAGTTTTTAAAAAAACATGATAACTTTTAGATGAACTTTTAAGAAGTTAAGGAAATTAGAAAAAAATCTTTCAATCAGTGAAGGACTCAGCTGCTGCAGATGTCCTTTTTTTTTAAGGCTTTTATGTAATCCAGAGATAGTTTTCCCTGCCTGTATCGCTCTGGATGAGCTTCTGATCTTTCCATTAAATGTGTAATGAAAAGAAAAGAAAAAAGTCCTGACTACTGAGATTAAATAGTGAAGTGTACGTGCCTCTCATCTGCAGTCATCAGGGCATCAACACTGATGAGCGTGGTCAGGGTCACAGCACTTAGCTCGCCGAAGGAGGACTGGTGCTTGTAATCACATATTATGTATGATCTCTCATTCAAGTGGAGCTGACATTGGGCACATGCAAATGATTTAGCAGACTGAGTAAATCTGAAAGCTTTTTTCTCCTGGTATGCTTGGTATAAAGTTGAATTTCTGTATATGAAGCATATCGAATGCAGGCTTTTTTTTGCTGGAGCTAAATGAATGAGAGGTAAAACACTGACTTCTATTTCTAGCGTAGCATGTTGACTGTAATGCCTTAATGTTCATTTAGTCTGTGTTCTGCAGGGCAGAAATTAAACCCATGGGGATCATGCAGGAGCTGCTGCCCCTCTCCTCGCTGTCTCTCCCCCTTTGTAATTAAGAGCAACATTTCGAGTTAGATTATAGGGAGACCCATCGTGCCGGCGAACTGGCCTGGCTGATTAATAAAAGGCAGCTAATTTCAGAGCAGGAAGGCAGTGCTCCAAAATGGCTCCTAATTACATATTAGGAGTGTGAAAGGCTCCTGCTGCTGCCGGCCCGCAGCCCCTCCTCAGCCGGGCGGCAGGCGATGGCCCACCAGCACATTAACGCTGCTCCCAGGAGTGCCTAATTCCAGCCAACCCATCGTCACAATCAGTGGCAGATGTCAGGAATCGAAGATGATGAATTATGAATATCCCGGAGATGTGGATGGATGGGTTACTGGTATTAGAGGAAAGGATTCTTCTTCCTTTTTTTTTTTTTCTTTCCCAAGGCCATTTTTGGGCAGTCAAATAGGCAGACAAATTCAGCAGGAATGTGCAGTGGTTAGAGTGATTGATTTCTATTTGTCATTATAAATGGGCTCCGACTGAAATTGGATGTTTTAGTGAAGTCGTCAAGGACTTTATGAGTTGGAGGGGCTTGTCTGACAGTGTAGGGCCAGTGTCTGACTGTGATAGTGGTAATGACTTCCTCTTCCCTTCCCCTGGGTGGTCAACTCAAGGGCCCAGGCAGCTGGGAGAGGATGTCCCAGAGAGGGCAACATGAACCTCTCAGTGCTCGGGATTTGCATGGCCTGATGATTACTGCTAAAATGGAGGAGGTGTGGAGAGGGTACGGCAGGGGCGGAAGGTGATGACAGTGACAGCTGCTTAGAGGAGGACAGGAAATGGAGAGCGGTTGTTTTCGTTGCCACTGAGCCTCGTCGACAGGGATGATGGAAATGTTGTGATTGGGTAAAAAGAACAGTCAGGGTTCAGATTTCTTCAGGCTTCTTCTTTTGTTTTTCATCTGCAGTGTGTAGATTTGACGCATAAAGTCTTGCAAAAATATTCATACCCCTAATGTTTTTCACAAATAAAAATTTGAAAAGTGTAGCGTGTGTATTTAGATCAGTCAATATCTTATAGGACCACCTTTCACTACAATTACTGCGAGTGATTTAGGGTATGTCTCTACCAGCTTTGAGCACCTAGAGACCTACATATTTTCACATTGTTTTTTTTTTTTTTTTTTTTGCAAAACAGCTCAAACTCAGTCAGACCAGAAAGAGATTTAGTGGACATAAATTCTCAAGCTTTACCACAGATTTTTCTTTATTCTTTATTGGATGTACATCTGGACTTTAACTGGGCCGTTATAGCACATTTAAATGCTCTGATCTAATCTGTGTCATTGTAGCTCTGGATGTTGTTTAGTGGTTTAATCCTGTGGTTAAGTTAACCTCTGCCCCAGCCTCTGGTCTTTTGCACCACAGTGTTCAACTATGGTGGATGGTGTGTTCAGGATGATGTGCAGTCTTAACTATTTGAGACACACGTCTTGCACATTGACCAAAGAGTCCATACGAGTCTCATCTGACCACAGAAGACTCCCCATAGTGCCGTATCCTATATTAGACTTTTTGAAACTGTCCTTCAACAGTGGCTTCATTTGTAACTCGGCAATAAAGGTCTGATTTTTGGAACGCAAACCAACTCTGTGGAACTGCTCCCTTTACTATGGGAAATTTCCTGGCTGTTTTTCTGATTAATTCTCCTTTATCTGGCTTTTCATTAGTTGGTAGGTTTGTAGTTGTTCTACACTGTCTCATTTTCAGATGATGGATTGACCCGAGCTTTGTGAATTGTTCAACATTTGGGATATTGTTTTATAACCTAACTCTACGTTCAACTTCCCCAAAACTTTCTCCTCGGCCTTTCTGTCGTATTTGTTGGTTGTTATGGTGCTTCTTGCTCTCTAATGTCCTCTAATAAACCTCTGAGGCCTTCACAGAACAACTGACATTAAGCAGACTTTTAATTACTCATAGATGGTTGGATATAGGATTTAGGTCGACTCGACTTACTAACTTGGTAACTTCTGAAGATAGAAGCACTTGCTTTTATTTAGGGCCAGCAGAGCACAGAGGGATTAATTCAGATGCATGCCACACTTTCCAGATATTTATTTGTTTAAAAAAAAACAAACATTTAAAGCCACTTATCATTTTCCTCCTTTGCAGTTATGCACTGCATTTTACTGGTCTGCCCTGTAAAATTGAGTCATAGGTTTGTGGTTGTAATGTGACAAGACATGAAAATGTCAAAGTAAAATGAAGTAAATAATGCCATGTATTTAATTCCAAGTAAATGTACCATCTACTGCTGTGTTGTGACAGTGATGGAGGCTGATTCCCTGTCAAAACTGATGTCAAACTGAAGCTGTGCTCAATTACTGACTGACCATCCGACTGATGAGCTGGCTGTGGATACACCTGGACATCTGTTGAGGAAGAGGTGGGTCATACCCATGAAGCGGTTTGGGTCTGGGGCACTCTGCCAGGTTAGACTTGACCTTGCCGCCTGCAGTACATTTCCTCAGCCTTCCAGCCATTCATTACCACACAGTGATCATCAAACCTCTCCGTGCAAGAAGGATATGAGCTTCCACATCTTTCACAGTGATGGAGTTCTTAATAGCCCTACTGCAGGCCAATGAAATTTACCCCTAAAAGAGTTGCGGGGAAGTTTAAAGGAAAATGGCCTTGCCAATCATTTGCAGATGGCCAGCTTAAAATCTAATATCAATCCAGTTCATTTACTCTGTCCTATTCTCAGCTGCACCCCATTTCTGACTTTTATTGCAGTTATGTGGCTTTGTCAGACAGAAGCTAAAAATGAATGCTTAAAGTGTTTTGAATCCATAATTTACAACATCAAAGGTAAAACATCAACGCCATGTCCACAGCAGAGGATCAAGTGTATATTATTTTAGATCTCTCCAGCTCTCTATGTGGCAGTATTGATGTAATTTCAACCCATTTTCCTGATGAGTGCCTCAGTTCTGACGCCCACACTGCTTCTCATAATCGCAGCGGTCAGCATATAAGTGGGCTCTCCACCAGCAACTCAGCAATATTGAAAAGTGAAAATCTATTCATCAACATGTTTTCCCGTTAACTACATCTGATTGCAGAGTGGAATCCCCAATAGGGTTGAGTCATTACTTTCAGTAAAATAACTCCATTAAATAAGAGCGAACACAAAGCTGTCCCCCCATGTGCTCCCCCTCTGAGCCGCAGCCCTACCTGCTGTCTCCCTGAGCTCTTGGTTCTCAAACACTAATACTGTCTGCCAGTTCGCTCCTGCACTGATTTGTGAGGAGAGCAGGGGTGATCATTTCTTTTTCCCCCTTTTTCTTCCTCCCCTCAGGTGACACTGTGAAATATATTTTGTGTGCCCTTTCACTTCAGAAGAGCTCTGTGTGGAGGAAGCCCAGAGGAGACTAATGAGGTAGCACAGGGGTATGGCTCCGTCTGCTTCCATGCCTCATTTTTCTTGATTTCAGCCTCACCAGCATCGGCATGGGCTCCTGCTGGTCAGGTGATGGCGGTGCCAGCTGGTGCATCCAGCTCGGACGGACAGCGATTCATTTCCCCCAGCTGGTGATTTATGGCGTGCCAGAGCAGCGAGAAGCTGGTGTGCGTGGCACCGGGCCTCCTGAGTTAGTGCACTGTCCGGCCCCGTCATGCTTTACCACACAGCGGGCTGGACCGCCTAATTTACGCTGGCAGACAGTCACATATATCACAAGCCGTCTGGCCAATGAAGATTGGTGGTGTTTGAAAGGGTCTGTATACACAGTCGATTTTTGCCCACGTGTTACTCCCTGCCCCGCGCTGCACTACAGAGTATTGTTTTTCTCGTCTTCTTTGGTCTCATGCTTCCATTCTGCACCTCTTTTTGTCATCTTTCTTACTGTTGCCCCATTTCTCAGTATGTAGTCTTAATGTGAAGTGACTGTGTTGGAGGGAGGCCCTCGCTCGCTGGTCTGGCTTCTGAGGACTGTGCCCTTCTGTTCAGGCAAACTGGGGGAGGTCACAGTAGGTATCTCCCTCGAGCCATGGCGTATTAATGCCTGGCCTGACCTCGGTGATAAGAAGGAAGCTTCGGGTGCATGTTTGATTCATGAGTCCGTCCTCAGCTAGCCCCTTGGGGGCTTTTTCCACTGCTGTCCTTTTACTGGCAGGGTGGAGGGTTGCTGCAGGGGAGATCAGTCCTGTCTATCACAGCGAGGCCCGGGTATGATAAAGGCATAGGGCTGGGACTGGGCCAGAGCACACAGATCTGCCCCCATGTTGGACACAAGCGATGACTTAATGGTGGGTGGTGATGTGACAGCCAAGTGTTGAGGGATATTAGAACGGATATCTGTGATGGGGGCTGACATCATGAGCACCTCACCTGCCTGAAGGAGTATTTCTTTTTTCAGGAGTGGAAAGGAAAAGTAACTTTGAAGGGCACTCAGCAGCTCCATAGCTTAATTTTTTTTCTTTTTTTCGCTCACTATTTTACATTTTCAACCTCTTTTAAATAGCAGATCTCTCTGGGAGGGTTTAAAACGATGAGTTTAAGTGGTTCAGTTTGGATGAAATTCGGGGCTTGTGGGTGTAAGCTGCCTCAGTTTCAGTTCATGCTAATATCTGCTGGTTTTCTTCCAAGATTTCTCCATCCAACCTCCTATCAACTCTGACTCGCTTTGCTGTCCCAGACCATGAGGGTGCCAGCATGATGCCTCACAGTGAGATGGCATGTGCAGGGTGATTTGTTTTTTGTTTTCTGACACATAAATATTACTTGAACATTTCATTTGTCTCAAGTGACCAAAACACCTTGCTCAACATGTTTGCTGTCTCTCCCTGTACAACTTCTGACAAACTGCAAATAGGAAATGCTACTTTCTTTTCTTCCATTAAGACCCGATCTGTAGAGTGCACAATTTGTAGTTGTCCTGTCAACAGATTCCCCCACCTGAGCCATTGTAGCTCCTCCAAAGTTACCACAGGCCTCTTGCTGGATGACTCAATGGTGGGTGGTTATGTTAAGTGCTGAAAGATATCACAACAAGTATCTGTGACATCATACCTCACCTGAAAAAAGGAGGATTTCTTTTTTCTCAAGACTTGAATGGAAAAGTGAGTTTGAAAGAGTATTTGGCGGCTCCATGGTTTTTTTTTTTTCTTCCATTTTTTAAAAAACATTTCCAACCTGTTTAAAATGCCAGATGTCTCCTGGGGCTTGAAAAAGATGAGTTTAGATGGCTCAGTTCGGGTGAAAGATGGGGTTTGTGGGAGTAAGCCGACACAGTTTCAGTTCCAGCGCATATCTCCAAATTATATCCTCTGGAGTTTGGTTAGGGATTACTTTTCTCTAATCCTGACAAATGCTGCAGAGTGACACACATCTCTGACAACAGAGCAACAACTACACAGACTGAGATGACCACGGTGATCGGGCTGAATGAACGCAGAGTGCAGGATGTTCTCCTACATACAGAGAATAAAAAAAGATGCTCATCCCTAAATTGAAAATTTGTACATCTAACAAAAAAAATCACAATGTTGCATTTTTAAAAAAATGTAGAATATTTAAACCTGACTGAAATGTCTGTGAAACATGTAGATTACGTGAAATGTGAGAATTCAGATAATAGTCGAATGCCTTCATAAGAAATGGTTACCTGAAAGCTAAAATCTGGGTAATTACTGCACACATGCAGAGAAAGACGAAGGCACATCGTTGAACAGCTCTGTCTTGCCAGGCACTCCAGAGCTCCTAATGCCAGCTGTTTGAATGTGGCTGTGTAATACATAATCCTGATTTGTGTTCCTTTCAGTCACCAAAAGATCCGTACATGCCTCAAAGAAACTTGTCAAGGCTTTTCAGTGCACGTTGCCTTCTCACAATCAAGTCGATGCTTGTCAAGCCTTCTGCTATCAAAATAGTCGCAGCGGGGAGGGGAAATCCACTTTTCACACATCCCATTGCTTTCATCTCCTTCTGCCCATCACTAATCTTTAAAAGCTATTTGCAGTTTTAATATAGATCTCAAATCCCGTACCCTCTTTCTCTGTCTCTCTCTTTCTCTTGCACACACACGCTTTTGTGGTTTGCAGGAGAGCTGGGTTCGGTGGATAGAGCGTTCCCATGGTCTTGCTTTTTGTTTTAGCTAAGCTGGTGCCCCCGGATTAAAGGGAAAATAATCCCTCTTTCATTGTTGTTTTTGTTTGGAGAACCTGCTGAAAGGCGATCTGTTGATTTTTCTCTCATCTTTCGCAGATTAAGTTTTAAATTGAACGATGAAAGGAGAATTTACCGGCAATGTTTGGTTATGCTTGTGCACGTTTAGTCTTAGATAGAGGAAATGTGATTTTTCTTTCCCTATAGATTCTATTTGAACAACGTCTAGTGAAGGAGCTCAACAATCTCATTCTATTTTACTCTGTAATGCACATTTGCAATGAAACATGCTAAACGTTGAACTCATGCAATCTCTGATTCATATCAAGTTGAATTATTGTCTGGCCCAGCAGCCAAGCTATATCCATTTGTGTCAGATGGTAGACTAATGGTGATATTAATGAAGTCATTGCTTTAGTCAGAAAATCAATAGCCACTCGAAACAGTCAATGCCAGCGAGTGGGCTTGAATGGTGACCTAGTTCCCATGTAATGACAGCCCCTAACCAATGCCGTTGTTTGATGCTCATAACATCTGCTACCTTACTGCTGTACAACCCCGTTTATACACGAAAACACAGCGGAGCATGACGCACAGCTCTCTGGACTATATGAGGCGGAATTGGGGCAGCTGTAATTTATTTTTCTTTGTTTACGTGTGACAATCAGCGCTGCCAAAATTAAGTTGCTCACGCTTCACACGACAAGTAATAACAGTCCATGTTATTATCCGTAAAAAAATAACTCAAAGAAACATCAACCACAGTCTTCTGTTTGCCGCAGAAGGAAGAGGCCGGTTGCGGCCAGGAGGTTCACCTGGCTTTAGTATTAAACAACTCAGCTGTTATTGTTGCGCCTTCTGAGTTGGCAAAAGACTCGGCGGCGTCAGGGTGGGAGTGTGGGCCACAGAAAGGTCAGCAGACCGGTGACGGTGAGATGGTGAGAGGGTGATGGGGAGTTTGTGTAGCAGCCCTGCCTCCTGCATACTGAAGCAGCTCTGCGCCTCACTGACATCAGTCAAAACTCCTGACTGTGTTATTACTGTGTTCTGTTGTGTGCTCTGAGATGAATAGGCTCTGCATTCAGGCTAACAAAGAGTCTTGGCATGCATACAGGAGCAGGAAGTGGGGATTCTAACGCTGCTTTATCATTGGCAATAAAAGAAGACAATGCGAGCTGTCCTCTATGAACTGGTTTGGTGAACACTTGCATCCCCATTTTCTGAGCAGAGACACTCCCTTCAAGTCATTTGAAGGAGGGAACGTTTTCTGTCTGGTTGTTTTTCTCTAAAGCAGTTTACAGTGACTTGAGCGCTTGTGTCTTTAACACTTTTGCTGCAGTCTGAATTAGTCATTGTTCACACAGCACTGTCATTTTTATGCTGAGAATTTACAGTTCAACACATACTTTTAACTTTAACACAGCGATTGCCTGCAATGCTCTGTTACCATTTGCTTTCACTGCTATTGATTTTAGTAATAAATGCCTCTAAATGTCTGCTATGATTTTAATAATAGCTTTCATGAAATAAACCTTTTTTTCACAGTAGATGTTTTGACTTCTTGCTTCAGAAGGTAAAACACAGGTGTCACTAAAGCTTTACCAGTGGTTTTGCTCTATTATGTTCCAGGAAGGTTTGGCAGTCTGGATCCTCCAGCAGCTCAGCTCACTAATGCGGTGTTTGATTTGCCTCTGAGGTTCAGAGCTCGGTCTCAGGGAGGATGTAGCTTTTGAGTTGTTTTGTTTAGTAACCAGACTAACCCCTTTTACCAACACAACGAGAAACAACATATTTCTCTCTACTTCATTGCAATTTTTTTTTCCAACTTAGAACTCTTATATTTTGGTCTCTGGAGTAGAATGCACAATAATTGCAAATTGGAAAATTATTGGGATTTGCGTATTGGTATGGCGTTGAACACTAAATCTAAAACTAAACTAAAACTATTCATACAAGAAGATGACAATGTTATTTTGTTGTATTATGTCGACTGAAATAGCATACTTTTCTTTAAAGTGAGCCAAGCTCTAAGAAGTGCAAACAAACATTGTATTTTCTGCTGTAGTCTGTGGTTCATCCTTTTTTAGCTGGCCAACTTAAAATGAATTGATTCTTTTGCATGCTTAACCACCTGATATTCGAAATCAAGTTTACAATTAATATATCTCATCTATCCATCAAATCCATTACACCTATCCATTAGCTACTACTGGCTAACTACAGCAAAGGTTTTTGAAGAAGGTTATATTTTGCTGTTGCTGGGAATAGACTAAAAAATGTCAAAGACTTTTTCTGGGCCTACAATAATTTGTTATTTTCCAAATATTCCATGTTTCATTTATTGCTGAGAACATTAAAAGAAAAATAATTCACAATCAAATGATTTTTGAAAAAAAGATGGGCCTTGAGTACTTTCAACTTGCTGACTTTGACCCAAGGTGCAGAAACGTTGGACATCACTCACGTACAGTAAATGTTGTTTACTTAAATCCTAAAGTCTGAACTAAGAACGCTCACTTTAAAATGTGCATAGCTCAATGATAATTGTTTCTTATAAAGAACCATAATCTGTGTCTCTGGGGCTAACTGAGGAGTGGCAGTGCAAGTCAACATCTCCTCTGTGGGCTGCAGAGCAGAGCAGCTAAAAAGCTGTTGCCAGAGACAGCTTGGTCCTTAGGCGAACTGAAAAACCTTAATGCTAACCCTCTATTCCCACCTCCTCACCCCTTCAGCAAAACTTCCACATTTTAATCCAATGGTGTGCATAGAGCTCAGGGAAATGATATTTAGGAGACAATGAGTGCCCTGCAGAGAAAAAGAAGGGAGGGGGATTAGTGTGTCTCTGAAGTGGCTTTGACTTTCCTACTGATGGAGAGTAATTAAAGCAGCCTACTGTGTAGTCAATGTAGCTAAAGGGGGATAGTAATGAAACATCACAGCTCACAGAACGCAGGCCTGCAGCTCTATACTTTGGCCTCCAGCCCTGATTAGCAGCACAGTCACTATGTAGGTTGTTCCTAGATTTAACACCTCACTCACTACCACGCCAACATGCTGTTAGTTTTATAACACAAGTTCTGTTCAGCAGAGTAAAGCTGCATTTTAAAAAGTGGTTCAATCAATGATCAGATCAACATTTAGATTGAATGATGCACGAAGATCTGGAAGCATCACGTGTACTGGGTAGTGCTAATGAACAGTTATCTACGGTCACTACTTATTCGTAGCCCAATTATATGCAAAAAAATGCTGCAAAATCTAAGAATTATCTTCATAGTCTGGTTTTATCTTTGTTTAAGATTCTCTGGTTAATTCTAAATACCACTGTTTGCATCTTTAGGCATGTTAGTGTGCACAGCCTCGTAACTCTGATGCATCCTGGACTAACATAGTTTTTTGGGGTTTTTTTCCACAGAATTTGAAACCTGAAAGCTCATCTCCCAGGTTACATAGCGCAGGTCATGTGATACAATATTTCCTGCTTTATATAAGTTAGAATAAAAATATACATTTTCTGTGTAACAAAACAAACAGAGAGAATAACTTTTAAATATATATTTTTTTACTTTCTTAAATTTTCAAAGTTCAAGTTGCTTTTTATTCCATTGCATTAGTTTTTATCGATGATGCATGGTTCTGCGTTTTGGGATTTATTCCACAAACGCCTGACAACAGTTGTAATTTTAGCCTATTGCTTTGAAATGGGTCAGGTCTGTCTGCTTGGTCTTATACACCTTTCTCTTCTGCCCACAAATTTCCTGCAGAATTGAGATCAGAGTTTTGATATGGCCATTCAAAACATTAACTATGCTCTCTGTAGGCCATTTTGCAACAATCTTGGCACTATAACTGTGGCTCAGTGGATGCAGTAGTTACATTGCAGTTAAAAATTTGTGGCTTCTGCTGTCACGTGTTGATGGATCCGTGGGTAAGACACTTCACCTCAAGTTGCCTTCAGACATGTACAATAGTGTACGAATGAGTGTGCATCAACTTGAAAGCAAGTTGGTGAAAACAGCACATAAAATTCAGTCTATGTACCATTCCCATGCTGTTTAAGCTTGCATAGAATTTCTTGAACTCATGTTCATGGCACCTTCAGGTATCTAGAAATTGCATCCAAGCTTGAACAAGACTTGAGATGGTCTTCAGTTCTTTTCTGACATCTTGCCTGATGTCTGGAGATTTTCCAGTGACGTTCAACAAGGAAGCAGTATAGTTGAGTTACGACCTTAAAATACATCCACAAGGTTGTAAATAAACCTCCCAGAATCATCATGTGGGTCTTCCCATGTTCTCTATATGGACAATGTTATTGTATTTATAGCATTTCTAAATTGAAGAAGTCATTATAATGCAGATTACAAGTATAAATATTGAATATTAACATGTGAATAGTAAACACAAATACCACATTCTTCTTATTGCTTTTTCATAAAATAATCGTAGAGATAAAAATAACTGAGAATGTATTTGATTCAAGATGAAAGCAAATAATGTGGGTTTCCCCCCGAGCTGCCTGTCTGCTTTTGCACATTGTTTTCCATCTCTTACATGGCTGCATTTAATTGTTTTGAATCATTATTTTAGATTAGCCTGAGACACTCATGCTGTTTAGCTAGTTTATTGTTATTAGGGCTGAAGACCAAGGCTGAACACAAAAATGGAGAAACATATATTTCTCATAGTTTTCTCAACATTTACAAGCACATAATATACTTTGTCAAACATTTTTTTCTTACAGTTGTATACGTTTGGTACATATGGACTGGCATGAGAGTCTTGTGGTCTGATAATATTCCCAAAATCTAAATTTAAGTCTTATAGCAAGGTGCAGCATGACTGGTACAAATGGTGTCTTAAACTTAATTACGTAAACTTAACACCTCCTTTTCCAAGAATTACACACACCCCTAAATGTTTAATTCAACTGTGGAGTACTCACTACTTTTATAAATTTAGAGCACACTTAGAGAGTCCAAAGAATACTATACTTATCTAGCAACCCAGAACAGGGATTAGAACTTGGAACCCAGAAAATCTACCTTAGCAACTACTTTTTAGACTGCTACTCTTTCAAACCAGAAAAGGAATTAAACCAAAGGATACTTATTTATACTTATCTACCAACCCTGAATAGGAGTCTAGTTTATTTACTTTGGATCAGCATTATTAGCTTTTTCTTCTTGTGCTCTTTCCTTTGGTTTGTTATTTTGTTTGTATTTCCTTTTAATTCCTGTAAAGCACTTTGAATTGCCTTGTTGCTGAAAATGTGCTATATAAATATAAATTACCTTTACCTTTCAAATGAGAAAGTTAAAAAGTTCTAGACAAAGCATCAGCTATAACACGTTATCCTTACCCTTTTTGTAGTTTATCTGCAAGTTAAAATCTTGCAGCAGCAGAGACCGGCGCATCAATCAGTGGTTGGAATTACATATTTGGGAGACAAAAATCAGCGAGTTATGATCAGTAAATACTTGTATGGATTACACACTAGAGCCAAAATAAACTTTGAAGTTCTGTAACGCAAGCAACAAGGCAAGAACTTCCTTTCAATGGTCCTGTAATGAAGCTGATGTCTGTTAAACTTTTTGAAAAGTAACAGGCAGGGTGATCTATGCCTTGCTCATCTTCTTGCAGAGGAACAGCTGCAGTTTCTTCAATTTAAAAGTTACGAACCTGCAGTCTGCTGCTTAAAAGACTAATGTCCACGTTGCCAACTAAAGCTTTTAAGCAATATTCCTTTAATAGGATAAATGATTAGTGTTCCATTACTTTCAGTGTCTGACTGGCACAATGTGTTTTTTGTAGCTCAGAATATTCCCAAACTTCTTGTTTTTTTCTTTTTGTGAAAAAGACATAAAGGTTGTTAGGCAGCTGACTGGCAGTGTGCAGCAACAGCAGCACTACATTACTTGACTTTCTGTTTGGCTTAAGAAAACTCACTTTCTGTGACACTGAAGTTAACTTTAAAACAAAGGAGCCATAAAATGGAAAGTTAATGCATTTTTGAAATGGTAACTTTTTAAAATCTTAGTATATGTCGACAACCATCACTGTCTCATGTCTGAGTGGTTAAAAAAAAAAAACAGAATATTATTGTGGCGATTTCAGCTACAGAAAGCAACAACTGGGACTGAGTTGAATTTACCCAAACACACGTGGATAATGGATCATTTCTGTGTTCCAACTCCCCATGTGTTTACCCGATTTAGGAGCTGTAGCGCAATGGTGGAGGAGTCAGCAGATATTAAATTAAGCATGGAGTGGATGCATGTTATTTAAGGAGGATAACACGTCCCAAATATGGGGGTATTTTGATACATTTGCAAATAGATCCTATACAGTCAAAGGGCTCCTTTTCAAAGCATGAACCCCTGCGGTGGTCCTGGCAGGCATACCGACTAAGAGGACGCATTTGAGTGGAGGGCAAATGTGAGGCTTTTTGAATTTTGTATTTTAGCATTTAGGTCAAATTTAACTTTGGAGCCATCTGCTCCCGGGATGCACGCCAAGCCCACGGGGCAGGGTTCTGGTTCCTTCAGGATCAATAAAGAGGGCTCAAAGAGCTCAGTACATCCCCATAATGTGGCCTCTTCATACCCTGTGTTTCAGGTGTTTTCCCTTTTTAGCTGCAGCCTCCGGGGAGCCAGCTTTAAAATGGATGATTGCCTGCGACCGTCGCATTAAAAGCATTAATCCCGCTCTTATCAAGCAGAGAATGATGAATTAGGAGCGTCAGCTCTGGGCTCACCTTTGTTGTCATTTGAACAGAATCAAAGCTTTAAATCACAGGGCTGCACCTGGTAATAGGAGGGGGGAGACATCCTAATACTGTGTGTGACAGAGCCGCGCTGCTTCCAGCTGATTTAATAACTCCAGAAGGAGGGGGTGGCAATGGGCTAAATGAAAATTTGAGCAAGGTTTAAAATATATGATTGCAGGGTTGAATGGCAGATGCCCTCATTTTTCTTTGGTATTGTTTTCTTTCCTTGCCGGTTCTACAAGTTGAATGAATTTTATTTTGTTATTGCTGGTCAATTTTAACGATGTCTTTAACAAGACAATGTTTTATTCATTTATTGTGAGCTATTAGTATTCCTTTGGTTTGACATAGCCAGATTTCTTTTTAGTATATTAGGATGGCTTGTTGATGTTTATGCACTTTAAATACAACCCATTTTTGGTTATTTTGCTAATAACATTATGGATAAATCCAGCTAAAGTTTATTTAAAACAACAGAGTCTTGTGGATTTGACCCAGCATCGGTTGGGTTTTGAACCTAAAAACTGTGCTAAGGTCACTAAAAGTTTGTCTCGACTAAGTGATATTGAACATTTTTCAAGTGGAACTTATTATCCCTGACCCTTTTATTCTGGCTATGCTTTTTATGTAAATTGCATCCATTTATGTGGAGAGAGTCACTCCTATTTAATTAGTTTTGTTCTATTGGAAGCACAATAAAACTGACAAACATCTTGTGTTTGTCAGTTGACTTTGTGGGGAAGACAGAGGCTCCTGCTACAATAACGAAAAACAATAATAAAAAATATGTCACAGCAATTACACTTTATATCTTTTATAAAGTCACTTCAAACTCCCATGAAATGAGTAATTGTGACCAGCTTTCTGTTTCATATTTAAACCTGTTAATCTACAGTCACTCTTTTAGATTTTTTTCTCCATTAGGCCAGAGATGTGGAGTACATGTAAAACAGGTTTCCAGGACAGTACTTTGTTATTCCTGAGTACAATATGTTTAAAAAGGATCACTGGGTACTGAAAACTGAAGCGTTGAGGGACACGTTTGGCACTGCAAGATCTGAGTCCCTGGCGGCGTAGTGTGTTACTGACGGTAGCCTTTGTAACTTTGATCCCAGCTTTCTGCAGGTCATTCACTAGGTCTCCCCGTGTGGTTCTGGGATTTTTGCTCACCATTCTTGTGATCATTCTGACCCCACAGGCTGAGATCTTGCGTGGAGCCCCTGATCGAGGGAGATTAGCAGTGGCCTTGTAGGTCTTCCATTTTCTGAATATCGCTCCCACAGTAGATTTCTTCACACCAAGCTGCTTGCCTATTGCGGATTCAGTCTTCCCAGCCTGGTG